>PVIY010060162.1:0-12710 GCA_004026745.1 Myrmecophaga tridactyla
GAATTGAATAGAGTGTTCAGATATAGACCCTCTCATCTGTGGACAATTGATCTTTGATTCAACAGTCAATCCACCTCATCTGGGACAGAACAGTCTCTTCAATAAATGGTGCCTAGGGAACTGGATATCCACATGCGAAAAAATGAAAGAGGATCCATATCTCACACCATATAGAAAAATTAACTCAAAATGGATCAAAGACGTAAACATTAGATCTAAGACCATGAAGCTGTTAAAAGAAAATGTAGGGAAATATGTTATAAATCATATAATAGGAGATGATTTCCTAGACCTTACACCCAAAGCACAAGCATTGAAGAAAGAAAGAAAGAAAGAAATGGGAACTCCTCAAAATTAAACATTTTTGTGCATCAAAGAACTTCATCAAGAAAGTAAAAAGACAGCCTACATAATGGGAGGCAATATTTGGAAAGGATATATCAGATAAAGGTCTAGTATCCAGAATATATAAAGAGATTGTTCAACACAACAACAAAAAGACAGTTCAGTTACAAAATGGGCAAAAGACTTGAACAGACACTTCTCAGAAGAGGAAATACAAATAGCCAAAAGGCATATGAAAAAGATGTTCAATTTCCCTAGCTATGAGAGAAATGCAAATCAAAACCACAATGAGGTATCCTCTCACACCCACCAGAATGGCCATTATCAATAAAACAGAAAACAACAAGCTGGAAAGGATGTGGAGAAAGAGGCATACTTATCCACTGTTGGTGGGAATGTCAAACAGTACAACCACTGTGGAAGGCAATTTGGCAGTTCCTCAGGAAGCTAAGTATAGAATTACCATATGGCCTGACAATAACATTGCTAGGTATCTACCCAGAGGATGTGAGGGCAAGGACACAAATGGACATTTGCACACCAATGTTTATAGCAGCATTATTTACAATTGCCAAGAGATGGAAACAACACTAATATCCATCAACAGAGTGGTTAAACAAGCAGTGGTATATGCATACAATGGAATATTATGCAGCTGTAAGACAGAATAAAGTTATGAAGTATGTAACAACATGGATGGACCTTAAGGACATTATGCTGAGTGAGATAAGCCAAAAATAAAAACACAAATTCTGTATGGTCTCACTGATATGAACTAACATTAATGAATGAATTTGGATAATTTCAGTTAAGATTAAGAACAGAGGTCATCAGGAGATAGAAATAGGGCAGATGTTGGGTAATTGGAACTGAAGGGATATAGATTGTGCAATGAGAATGATTGTAAAAATTCAGAAATGGATAGCACAATGCTACCTAACTGTAATACAATAATGTTAGAACATTGAATGAAGCTGAATGTGAGAATGATAGAGGGAGGAGGCCTGGGGGCACAAATGAAATCAGAAGGAAAGATATACGATAAAGACTGAGAAGGTGTAATCTAGGAATGCCTAGAGTGTTTAATGATAGTGACTAAATGCATAAATTTTAAAATATTTTGCATGAGGAACAACAAAGGAATGTCAATAATGCAGGATGTTGAAAATAGATGGTAATTAATATTTTAAAACTTTAACTTCTGTGTGAGACTAAAGCAAAAAATATTTATTTGGTACAAAATTTATATTTTGACTAGTGCATTTCCTAATGTAACTTATGTGGACAGCTTAATTGAACACCATAAGTACATGGAGCCTTCAGTAGAGCATGAGATTTTGTAGGTTTGTACAGAGTGATACCTCAATAAATCCCAGAAGGATTTGAACAGTGAATAAAAAAGGATTTGTAAAGTCCCTTTGGGGGAATGGTGAGAAAGAGGGAAATTCAACTTCCCCAAATGGGAAATTCATGATATTCTCAGAAGCAGTGAGGACAACCAAAGCAATAGGCTGAGCCCCTAATCTTGGGATTTGTTCATATGAAACTTAACCCCTCAAAGGTTAGGCTGAGCCTACTTAAAATTAGGCCTAAGAGTCACCCCCCCCACTTGTTGCTCAGACGTGGCCTCTCTCTGTCAGCCAACATGACAAGCAAATTCAGCACCCTCACCCTCTCTATGTAGGACATGACTCCCAGGGGTGTGAACCTTCCTGGCTACGTGAGACAGAAATCCTAGAATGAGCTGGAACTCAGCAGCAAGGGATTGAGAAAAACCTTCTCGACCTAAAGGGGGAAGAGAGAAATGAGACAAAATAAAGTGTCAATGGCTGAGAGATTCCAAACAGAGTTGAGAGGTTATCCTGGAGGTCATTCTTATGCATTAAATAGATATCACCTTTTTAGTTAAGGCATATCAGAGAGGCTGGAGGGAACTGCCTGAAAATGTAGAGCTGTGTTCCAGTAGCCACATTTCTTGAAGATGATAGTATAATGATAGAGCTTTAGCAATGTTACTGTGTGATTGTGAAAACCTTGTGTCTGATGCTTCTTTTATCTACCTTATGGACAGATGAGTAAAACATATGGATTAAAAATAAATAAATAATAGGGGGAACAAATATTAAAATAAATTCAGTAGATTGAAATGCTAGTGATTAATGAAAGGGAGGGGTAAGAGGTATGGTATGTATGAATTTTTTTTCTGCTTTCTTTTTATTTCTTTTTCTGAATTGATGCAAATGTTCTAAGAAATGATCATGATGATGAATATACAACTATGTGATGAAACAAAAGAACGTTCATATTGTATGTTGATTGGTTTTATTAATAAAAATTTTTTAAAATTACATAGGAGAGTAAAAGTCATGGAATTGAGAAAGAAAAATTTTAATTTCTTGCTCAACAAAATTTACAAAGTTTTAGTTATTTAATAACAGAATGTATCAAATTTCATCAAGAAAGAAACTTTTTTCCTAAGCACCAAATCTAAAAGGAACTTAGCATGTGGCAAACAGCACTGGAGGTACAAAGGCAGTGACTGATAAAATGAAGGTTGAAGTGGTTTTATTTTGTAAATCTTTTTCTAAATTTAATTAAGTTGTATATGACAGGTAATTAAGTGTAAACAATTATTTTAAACAATATAGTTACCTGTGCAACCCCCCCAAAATAGAAAAGTGTTTTACTTTTTGTTACCTTTCTAAAATAAGCACATTGAAACACAACCTCACCTCTTCTGAGGATGTGGGATGACCTTTATTAATATAATCAGACTCCTCTACCTTATGAGACTATTGCAATCTACAACTTACCTGCCCACACTCAGAGATGCCTCTTCCATCTCCTCATCTCGAGTCCACTTTGCTCTGATGTAATTGAGACTTCACAGCCTTTATGCTACTTTGTGATCATGCACATGAATCTTAATCAATGGCTCTGAAGCTGATTCCTTGCCTAGTAAATAAGAAAGAGCAAGATAATTTTGGCATACTTTTAACTCTTTTGCTAAAACCTTTTCTCTTACCTCTGGAGTCACTACTCTGTTCAAAAGAGCTAAAGCTAATAGAATTCTAAAAGTCCCAGATGAGTCTGTTTAAGCTGTCTAGGAGTAATTCTAGTTTAAGAAGCCACTGATAATTTGGGCTTAATTTAGAAGAATAAAAGCATTCTTTTGTTTTAAAATTATTTTCCCAGTGGTCCAAAAAAACAAAAAAAAAATTCCATCCTTAGGAACACTCGTTTAGGGTATATATTATCCTGCATACAGTTATTAGATCAGAGAACTGCCCACTATAAAAGCACACGATTCTGAAAGAGAGGAAACAGGACAGCTGAATTGCGATGGAAGGACCAATAATGTCCTGGAAGAGAGAGGACAGACTGTAGGAAAGAATCTGAATGGGAGCCTTTGGGGGATGGGCTGGCCAGCCCAGAGCATACGGGAGAAAGCATGACATGAGGGCAATGGTCAACTAAAGAAATAGTGGCATGAACCTTCACAGTTACCATGCATGAGGCAACTAGGGCATGGAATCTGCCCTAGTAGGACGGGCAGACAAAGTTATGGAGTGTCAAAGAGGAAGCCAGGACCATGCCCAATACCAAGGCTTCAATATATGTTTGGTGAAATTATGTTGTGAAGAACAGGTAAGCATATAAACTATGGATATATCACTAATGAACAATATGAAAAAGAAATCAAGAAAACAATTCCATTTGCAATAGCAACTATGATGGTTAAGTTCATGTGTCATCTTGGCCAGGTTGTGATTCCAACTGTTTAGTCAAGCAAGCATTAGCATGATTGTTACTATGAGGTTGTTTCTTGTGGATTGAAATCACTAGTCAGTTGATTGCATCCATGGCTGATTACATCTACAATCAAAATAGGAGATAGCCTTCAGTAATGAAATAAGTTTCATCCAACCAGTTGAAGATCTTAAAGGGAGAACTGATGATTTCAGCAAGAAGAAAGAAGAATTTCTGTCTCTACTTCAACCAGCCATCTTCTCCTGGGGAATCATCAAAATCTTCATTGGCATTCCCAACCTGTAGCCTGACCTGTGGAAATAAGACTTGCCTAAACCCTCAGTCATACAGAGCCAATTCCTATAATCTCATAATATTTACATATATACGTACATATTGACACATATGCCATTTCATTTCCCTAAATGAAATGAAACATACATTTATGACAATATTTGTGTGAGAAAGTTCATAGAAATTTTATTCATAATGTCCCATACCTGAAAACAAGCTACTGTCTATCAACAGGACAGTGGATAAGGAGCATATGTATATGTACGTATATATGTATGTGCATAGATGTGTGCGTATTCTGTTTTTTGGTTCTGTTTCCCTGGAGAATTCTAACTAATACAGATTTTGGTGCTGAGAGTGGTTCTTGAGCAGAATCTTAAGGATGAGATTTCCTAGTTGGTTTTGGGAATTGGATGTCTAGTGATTAGATTAAAAGTCATTAATGACTCTATTGCCAATGATCAAGATGCTACTGACAGTCTGTGGCATGAATTGGCAGTAGGGATATGCAAGATATCACCATTGGATGCTGCTACTCAGGTGCTTTAAAGAGGCAAGGCTCTGGATAACAGTGTATTTAATACCTGAACAGAGTTTTGTGGTGTCAAAAAGTATAATAATGTTGGCTGCTTGTTCCTAAATATGCCGGGTACAGTTGTTAAAGGAAGGGATGAGCTCAAGATTTAATTCTATTAATAGAGGAAATTCCACACAATGGAAGAAAAAAGGGAAGAAAATTAGTAACATGGATTCTGCATACTTGTACCTAAACTTTGCATATCCACAACTGAACTCATCTTCTGTGACAGTTAATTTTATGTGTCAATTTGGCTAGGTTACGATGTCCAGTTGTTTGATCAAGCAAGCACTGACCATACTATAACTATTGGGATATTTCATGGATTTTTAAATTGATCATTTGATTGCACCTATGGCTAATTACCTCTCCAATCAACAAAAATATATAAAAGTTAAGACTACACATTGTCAAATCATAGTAAAATATGTAACACCAAGATCAAAAGAGTTTTAAAAGCAAAGCTAAAGAAACTACACATAAACTGATAGCTAGGGTTCTCTAGAGAAACAGAATCAGCAGAAAATATCTGTAGATATAAAATTTATAAAAATGTCTCATGTAACTGTAAGAACACAGAGTCCAAAGTCTGTAGAGCAGGCTGTGAAGCTGATGACTATGATGAAGGGTCTGGAGGAACTCCACAGGAGAGGCTCACTAGCTGAAGCCAGAAGAGAGCCGTCTCTTCTGAATCTTCCTTAAAAGCCTTCCAACAATTAGATTAAACATCACTCATTACACAAGACACTCCCCTTAGCTGATTACAAATGCAATCAGCTGTGGATGCAACCAATGTAATCATGATTTAATTCTATGAAATGTCCTCATAGCAACAGACAGGCCAGCACTTGCCAACCAGACAAATGGGCACCATCACCTGGCCAAGTTGACACTTGAACCTGACCATTACAACTTTTAAGCAGTAATAAAAGAAATCTGAAGATAATAGAATATTGTTACAGCATTAAGATAAAGGAAGGGTCAAATTTGAATTTTATACTCAAACTTTCATCAGAAGATGAGTAAGAAATGAACAAATTTTCAGATTAACAGATGAAAGATAGAGAAAGAGATGTTCACTTTCAGACTCTTGCAGAAGGTATTACTAAAGGACATTCTTCAGGAAGAAGAAAACTGGAACTAGAAGAAAAAATAGTGAGAAAATTACTTACCTTGCTTGAGACTCATTAATCTTCCTCAGGATGGAAATCTGTGTCTTTCAGAAATTAATAAAATTTTCTTCTCCTTTTTCAAAGCTCCCTTGCCCAATATTCTCTAATATCTCTTTGTGTGACTTCTCCTATATTCCAAATTTTTAAGTCACATTATCATGTCTAAATACTTTAAATTTAGAAATGTAATTTAGAGTAAAGTCTGCAAGTTTCTTATAAAACTAAATGAACATTTACCCTATACTCAGAAATTCTAGTCTTACATATTTCTTTAAATGAAATGAAACATACGTTTACAACAATATTTGTGTGAGAAACGTCATAGAAATTTTATTCATAATATCCCATACCTGAAAACAAGCTAATGTCTATCAACAGGACAGTGGACACAGAGCAAACAATGGAACATTACTCAGCAATAAAAAGGATAGAACTATTGACACACAAAATAGATGAATCTCAAAAAATACACTGAGTAAAACTAGCCTTACATTAAAGAGTACATACCAGAAGACTCCATTAATATGGCATTTTAGTGGGCGGGCCACGGTGGCTCAGCAGGCAGGAATGCTTGCCTATAATGCCAGAGGATCCGGGTTCGATTCCCAGTGCCTGCCCATGTTAATATATATATATATATGGCCTTTTAGAATAGGCACAATTTATTTACAGGGGAAAAAAAGAAGGACAGACAAAGGCATGAGGTCGAGGAATGAGTGATTAACTGGAAGGGGTATATGATATGAAGGAAATGTTCTGTATCTTGATATGATCTTAAGCTTCATGGGTATGAGCATTTGTCAAAACTTATCAAATGGTGCACTTAAAAGCTATTAATTTGCATGAGTGTGAAAACTTTGTGTCTGACACCCCCTTTATCCAGTGTATGGACAGATAAGTAAGTAAAAAGAAAAATAAATAAATAAATAAACAAACAAACAAACAATAGGGAAATGGGAGAATGGGTTGTTTAGGTGATCTTTTCTACTTTTATGTTTGACTTTTACTGTTTTTGGAGTAATGAAAGTGTTCAAAACTCTATTGTAATGACAAATGCACAGCTTTGTGATGATACTATGAACCACTGATTGTATATTTTGGATGATTATATCTCAATAAAAAAATTATTGAAGTGAAAAAGTTATTAATTAGACTGTGCAAATTTTACTTCAAAAGAAGCTAAACAAATATTTTTATTTATAACATATTTAATGTTTTCAATAACAATAGATAAATTTAATGGGATTTTTTACACTATAGTTACTAAATATAGTTAATGATATGTATACTGACATGTTTAGATATGAAGGTTACTGATATCTGAAACTTAATTGAAAACATCAAAAAATAAGATAGATTGATAGATAATGTAGACAGATGCTTTAAAGCAAATGTAACAAAATGTTAACCATTGCAGACTTGTAATATTCTTTTAATTTTCTCTATGTTGAAAAAAGTCTTATAACAGAATAGGGTAAACTTGCTTGCCTATTTATATCTTGTACCTTTCTTTTGTTTTGAGTCTATCTTTTATATCTTCCATTTAAAAAAAATAGCTTTCTTAATGTTTTCTATCTGAACTTCTACTTGATGTTCCTAAGGATCTAATTCTATTGCTTATTTTGGCTGATGACTTTCACTCATGGTGGATCGTTTCTTTATACTATTGTAATTTTGTATGTTGTAAACTCACATTTAAATGGCCCTGGGTTGAGGATGAGTTCTGCCAGATAGATTTTTTCTTTTGCTTCAGAAGGGTATTTCAAGGTTACTTCCAGCTCGAACTTTTGAAAAAAAAAAATTATTGTTAATTCTCAGCACAGGGTTTTCCAGACCAAACAGATGGGGTATGTTCTTACCCAAATCTTAGTGACAATAGGCTTTTTCCTCTGCCCTGCCAAAATGCTCAGGACAAGAACAGCTTTCATCTTCCTGGTGGCAGCCATTTTTTTTTTTCTGGTCTTGCCTTTAAGAGGCAAGACATTCAACAATTCCCAGCTCTATGTTTGAGTTTCATCCTAACACCTTACCTCTGTGAGGCCCAATGTGTCATTTCTTATCTGTTAATGGCCCTAAACCCATATCCCTGATTTATCATGGGAGGCAATACTGCTGGATCAGCAAAATGTTTTCAATTTTCAGATTATTCTTTATTCAGGGCCTGTATGAATTTAGCTGACTTTTCTATAACTTCATAATTTCTAGGTATTTTGTAGTGGGAGGGTTTTAATGTTTTTAATCCATCATATTACCAGAAATTGACACTACCCATTGCTGGTCATCACTAAGGTGTTGTCTTAGATTGCATCTGACTTAAGTCATCAACAATTTACATGACACTCGATATATGGTATATGATGAATATATACTTGTTGAAATCGTGGTTTTATTGATTTATAAACTGCAAATATATCATATTTGTAGAAAATGTAAATTAAACTCTGCTGGCAATCATTAATCTTTAGATTCAGGATCTCATTTAATCATCAGAACAATATTGTAAGTGCAATATCAGTTGCCTGATTTACAGACTGGAAAATATAGGCTTAATAGGGCTAAATAAATTCCCAAGGTTATGCATGGAACAAGCAGTAGATAGGAGTTGCAAACAGACTCTAGAGCTACACAACCACATATATTATTAAAATGTAGTAAAAAGATAGCTGAATAAATAAGTAATTAGGATGTAAATTAATATAATTATTAAGACATACATGAAAGTTTCTAGGAAAAGATGGTGTTACTGTGAAAATTTTCAATCCTTCCAGTAACAAATGGCTCCAAACCCTTTAGAAAGGTTTTTGTTACTAAGCAAAAATATTTTCAACAAATATGACTGACTCAGAGAAAATATATATTATATAAAAAACTCATACCTGTGAGGGAGATGACGCCCAGAGATGAGCCTGACCCTGGCACTGTGGGACAACAGCGACATCCTGGTGAAAAAGAAGGAAAGAAGTATAACAAATAAGGTATCAGTGGCTAAGAGAGTTCAAAAAGAGTCAAAAGGCTATATGGGCGGTCACTCTTATGCATGCTGCAGTTAGACATTGCTACCTATCATAGCTTGCGAAACCCCAACCAAAACCATTCCCACCAACCCTAAAGAATACCTTGGCATTATATAAGATTCTACAAATGTTCCATGCACTAGGGTAATTCTCCAAAATGTACAACCTCCAGATGGATCCCTGGACCAGAGAAGTCCTGAAATGCACAGGGGCCAGTCCTTCCAGAACATCAACTAGTTCCATCCCCCTATCCTGTATTATCGACAGCTCCTTTGTTAGAATGGGCATAGCCCAAGTACCCTTAAAGAGTAGGAGAAAGATCAAAGGTGATGGTGGAGTTATACAGAGAAGTTCGGGTTTAACAAATGAGTATGAGTGCTGAAGCATTGTATTGATATTTCTTTTAGCTTCCAGTACCTTTAAGCAGCTAGAAATAAAAACATAAACTTGTGGAATTATAACCCAGACCAAACGCTGGAATCTGTTTTATAACTAATTGTAGCAAAATTTATTGCTTTTATGTATATATGTTATTTAAAGGGTAAGAGAAGTATAATAGAAAAGATAGGATTTAACAAATGAGTATGACTGCTGAATCATTATATTGATATTTTTGTTGGTCTTCCGTGTCTTGAGCAACTAGAAGAATAAACAAAGATTGTAGAATTTGTAGCACATACCAAACTTTAAAGTCTGTTCTATAACTACTTATGTTTTAGTTTGCTAGCTGCCAGAATGCAATATACAAGAAACAGAATAGCTTTTAACAAGGGGAATTTAGTAAGTTGCTAGTTTAGAGTTCTAAGGCTGAGAAAAGTCCCAATTATAGAAAGTCTATAAAAATATCCAATCTAAGGCATCCAGGGAAAGATCCCTTGGTTCAAGAAGGCTGATGAAGTTAAGGGTTTCTCTCCCAAGTGGAAAGGCACATGGTGAACACAGTCAGGGTTTCTCTCTCAGCTGGAAGAGCACATGGCTAACACAGTGTCATCTGCTAGCTTCCTCTCCAGCTCCTCAGTAGGCGTTTGCTTCTTCATCACCAAAAGTCACTTGCTGGTGGACTCTCTGCTTCATGGTTCTGCAGCATTATCTGTTGTGGCTTTCTCATGCCTGTTGTTCTTCTCTGGTCTCTGAATCTCCTGGCTATCTTTCTTGTACTCTAGCTTTTTCCAAAGTGTGTCTTCTTTTAAAAGATTCTGGTAAAACCAATCAAGACCCACCTGGAATGGATGGAGACACGTCTCCACCTAATCAGGTTTAATACCCACACTGACTGAGTCACAGCTCCTTGGAGAGAAGCTAATTAAAGTTTCCAACATACAGTACTAAATAGAGGTTAGAAGAAATGGCCACCTTTATAAAATGGGATTAGGATTAAAACATTACTTTTCTAGAGTGCATAAATCATTTCAAATCAGCACATTTCACCCTCTGGACCCTAAAAAGGACATGTTTTCCCATATGCAAAATACATTCATTCCATAACAATATCAGAGAACTTTAAACAATTCCAGTAACATTTCAAATACAAGATTAAAACCAGCACAAAGTTTTCATCTGGCTCTGGACCTGTGAAACTCAGAACAAGTTATTTGCTGCCAACACATAAAGAAGGAACAGTCATATGATACATATACTCATTTCCATAGGGAGGAAGGAACACAAGGTCATGTTTCGAAAACCCACAGGGCAAAGTCCATGAGATTTCAAAGTCTGGGAGTCATTTATCTTCAGGACTTTAGACAGCAGCAGTCCCACCCTTTCCAAGGGCCTATGCAGAGGCCTGCTTCTCTCTGAATGCAAACTTGGGGGACATTGGGGAGACCTCCTTTTTCTTGGCTCCACCCTTTCCAAGCATTGGGGTTGCACCTGGGTGCTCTGCCATCTCTGGAGCACATGCTCAACCCCTCCACATAGTGGCAGCCAGGCTCTCTCCGAACCCCAAGGAATATGCTTCACCCTCTCCAAGGCCTGAGGTGACATGACTCTTCCACTGCCACAAGGTGAAAGGCCCACCCTCTGTCTTCGGGGCAAACTCACCCTCTCCACGGGCTTGAGTGGGTCTGCTCTCCTGGCCCAAGGCTTCCTGACTTCAGACCCCAGCCTCCTTGGCTTTGCCTGTGAAGTTAATTTTCCTCCAGTGTGTCCCTTCTCTGTCCCTCTCAGTGCTGACTAGCAGTGGTTCTCTTTATACAGATCCTGCAACACTCTTGTTGGCTTTCTATGTAAGAGTCTTGGATTATACCCATCAGACATAAGAAGTTTCCACAAGTCCTTCCTGGATAACTCCATGTCCAACCCTGGCTTTCTCTGAAATGGATGACTGGTTCCACATTTGGTCAAGTCCTCATGTGGCACACTGTTCTCTGGGGTCTTCCTTCCTGGAAGCCCAGAATTCTCCAGAACATCAATTTCTGGTTTCTTTGTACCCAAGAGTTCAGTTCTCAGCTTATCTCTTTCCTGTCACATATCACTATAAACTGTGAGGAGAAACCTGGCTGCACTTTCCACAATTTAATTTGGAAATCTCTTCTGCTAAATATCCAAGTTCATAGCTTTTAAAATATGCCTTCCAGTCAAAGCCACTAGTCAGTTTTGCCAGATTATCTGCCATTTTAAAGCAAGGATTGCCTTCCTTCCAGTCTGCAATAATACATGCCTCATTTCTGTCTAGAGCCTGGTCAAAGATGTCTTCAGAGTCCACATTTCTACCAAAAGTCTCTTCAAAGCATTCTAGGCCTTCTTTATCAAGCTCCTCACAACTCCTCCAAAATCTCCTTACCCATTTAAAAAGCCATTCCAACGTGCTTGGTATTTGCAAACCATAGCAGCACCCCACTCCTGGTACCAAAATCTATTCTAGTTTGCTAACTGCTAGGATGCAATACACCAAGAATGGAATGGCTTTTTAAAAGGGGAATTTAAAAAGTTGCTAGTTAATTGTTCTAGGGTCAAGAAAATGTCACGATTAAAGCAAGTCTCTATAGAAATGTCCAATCTAAGGCATGTAGGGAAAGATACCTTGATTCAAGAAGGCCGATGAAGTTCAGGGTTTCTCTCTCAAGTGGAAAGGCACATGGTGAACAGTTAGGGGGTTTCTTTCTTGGCTGGAAGGACACATGGAAAACACAACATCATCTGCTAGCTTTCTCCAGCTCCCCAGGAGGCATTTTTCTTCTTCATTTCCAAAAGTCTCTGGACTCTCTGCTTTGTGGTTCTGCGGTGTTCTGTTGTGGCTTTCTTGTGGCTCTCTCACTCTTCTCTGCTCTCTCTAAATCTCCTCTTTTCTCCAAAACGTTTCCTCTTTTATAGGATTCCAGTAAACTAATCAAGACCCATCTGGAATGGGTAGAGATATGTTGTATTAGTTAGGGTTCTCTAGAGAAACAGAATCAACAGGGAACACTTGCAAATATAAAATTTATATTAGTATCTCACGTGACCGCAAGAATGCAGAGTCCAAAATCCACAGGGCAGGCTGCGAAGCCGACGACTCCGATGGAGGGTCTGGATGAACTCCACAGGAGAGGCTCACCAGCCGAAGCAGGAATGGGGCCT
>PVIY010060163.1:0-11749 GCA_004026745.1 Myrmecophaga tridactyla
TCAAATGCATCTTAGAAGAGCTCCTGGTATATGGTAGGGATGTGCCAAAAACTGTCCTTGGCCCAGTTTTTACCCAAACTCTAACAGTTGGCCTTATCCTAGGAAGATGGACTATCTGAACAGCTATTTCAAACTAATCTCTGGAAGCCTTGAACTTGAGTGTTCTTAGTGGGCATGTGGTCACATTACGTTACCATTATCCATATCTAATGAGGTCAGTATTACCCAGAAAATAGGTTATTCAGGTGTATTTTCAACGTCTGAACATTCATTTTCAAATATAAGTCATCATTCCAGATGTAAATTGCAGCAAAAAATCTAATATGCTTTAAGTGTTGAAATTTTACAAGGTCAGTTGAATTTTATAAATGTACATTTTTATTAGAAAGTAAAATGCTATAATTATTAATGATTGTGAACCCTATTAATTTTACTCACAAAGATAATTATTCAGAACTTTGAAATAGTTAAATAATATGGAAATATACTGACTATTGATATGAGGAGTAATAGCTGACATTTATATAGTATTTAATATGTGCCAAGTATTCTCCTAACTGCTTTATATATTGTTGGTGGTTGACCCCAGTCCTCTGTGAAAGACATGTTTAAGTCCTAAACCCAATACCATGAGCATGAACCTATTTATAAACAGGACTTTTGAAGGTATTATTATTCGTTAAGGCATGGACTTATTTGTGAGCTGGACTTTTTTTAACCATTTAAAAAACATCAGTTTTAATGGGAATAAAAACAGCACATTTATTAGTGGTTTACATATCTGTGAGCAGGATCTTTGAAGATCCTATTTGGATGAGCCTAAATTGAGTATGAGAGGGCCTTCCTCCATGCAACTGGAGTCCTCATAAGCAAAGGAAATTAAAATGCAGTCAGTCAGTTAGAAGCCAGAAGTCAGAAGGCAAAAGTCAGTGGAAATCGGAGGAGCAGATACAGAAAGCTGCAGATGGTGGCAAAAACATCTTGATATTGACCTTCCAGCCTCCAAAACCGTGAGATAATAAATTCCCATTGTTTAAGCCAACCCATTGGGTCTTATTTGTCATAGCAGCCCTGGCACACTGAGACACAGATATGAACTCATTTAACTATTACAGATGAGGAAACTGAGGCCTGGAGAGGTTTTAAAGAACTTGAGCTAGTAGGTGGTAGTGAGGGTATTAGAACCCCAAGCTAATTGGTCTGGTTTCAGTGGTGTCAGTGCTATAAAACTAATTAGTAGGCGGCCCTTCAGTTAAAGAAGCAGTGTATCAATCAGAGGCCTCCAGGAAGAACATTATACTTTCTTGAGTCACTATATAAAGAAATAAAGCCTAATTCTGATAGACAAAGCTAAGGATATCAGAGAAGGATAAAACATGTCTTTTACTGTAATCCCCATTGGGAATTCAAATTTGAAAAGTTAAATAAGAATTACCTTTGAAGTAAAGATTTTGCATTTTCTTTCTTACAGTGCATCAATTAATTTATTATTCATCTCAGTAAAATGCATAGTTTTGAATACGCCTGCAACAAATGTTTAGACTTGCATGAAATAAACAAACACAATGCCTCTGATTTTCATCATAGCTATCTTTAACTAATTAAAACAAAAATCAGTCTATCAGTATGTCTGCAAATGACTGCAAATATGTGTCCAAATACAAAATCAAGATATGCAGATTTCTTTCTCTATCCTTTAAATCCAGACTTGTTGTATGACGTGCTTTAGCCAAGGAGACACTAGGCAAGTTCTGGGTCTTGGTCTACGGAGGCTTCTCAATTCTCTGGATTAGAGCCCCAACATCCCTGCTATGTCAACAAGCCCTGGCTAGCCTGTGGGGGAAGGGGGCTGGCGTGGGGTGAGGAGGCGGGCTGGGGGCTGGGAGTGGGGAGGGAGACCACATGCAGTGAGATGAGCTTTCTCAGCCAGGTCCCAGGGGATCCAAAGGGATTGCAGACATGTGGGGGCGCCCAGCCACGGTCAGCCAAGAGGGTCAGCTCAGAGGAGCGACTCAGCCGAATCCCACCCAAATTGCTGATCCGTAGAATCAGCACCTACAGGTGTTGCATTAAAGCACTCAGTACGGGGGTGCTTTGTTATATAGCAAAAGCTAACAATATTGAAATAGACTGTCTAAAGGATCATGTTATATCACAGAAATGCATTATATAAAATCAACGTCTTATTTTCAATTGGATATGTGATTCAAAAAAGTTTACCCTATTTGGAAATTTCAGTTGATCTTTATTAATTTTTAAGTTACCTAATAATGAGCTCATGTCAATATAAGTTGTGTGATTACACACACGTACACACATAACACATATATAATTGTAGATACACATATTTATACACATATATACAGAGAAAAAGAGAATAAATAGATTTTATATTTTTATTTCTTTTTTAAGTTTTAGATTTTTCTCTAGAATAAATAGATTTTAAAAACAAATTTACTGGAAAAAGAATAAAGATGGTAGAATGTTGTTTTGTGGCTAAATGGTACATAGTAACCAAAATGTACTCCTTTGGATATACCATAATATATCTACCAATTCACCTACAGTGAAATATTTCACATGTCATTTGTGTAGAGTTTTTGAATGAAGCTTTTCATTTTCTATCTCTCTTAGTGTTTTCAACCTGTAGAAACTGAGGTATAATTAAAATAGTTTAATTCAATACATCTTGATTGATTCCAACAGGTGAGTGATCTGGAAGCAAATTCAGATTTTTATTTCTATCATTGTATGTTTAAGCCTGCTTGAATTAAAAATTACTTTGGTTTATAAAAGTTGTCAAATCTCACTTTAAGTTGTTTTTTTTTTCAGAACCCAGAATCATTTCTAACATTTCTAATAAGACTTAACATTTTAAAGTTTTACTTTAAAGTTAAACTTTAAAATGTTAAACTCCACATCTTTCATGGAGTTCTGTAGTGTTTTGTTCCTGTGTCCAGCATGTTTTTTTGTTTGTTTGTTTTTTGTTTCCAGTAAATTTCACATAGCTTACATTTTAAGCAATTAAAAATTTTTCCCTGTTTTAGGTTTTTTAAACCATGTACTCACTCCAAGATGAGTTGATCTGCTTACAAGGAAAGTAACTATATACTTGGGAAAATTCTAGGGAGAATTCTATAATTAATCCTTTGAAAAGCAAAGCACTAAATAATCAAATTTTAAATATCCTTTCAGACTTTTCATTTTTTATAGAAAGGCCCAATTCATTCTCTTCCTGTATTTTAGCTTTTTCCTTTACTTTTGAAAATAACAAAAGTAATATATGCCATGATAAACAGTCAAAGAAATAGAGGGTTTCAAAGAAAAATTAACTTCTTCCCTAATCTCACCCAAACACCCACACTTATCCCACTGAAGCTTAAGTGTATTTCCTTCAAATCCCTTCTTTACATACAAGAAATATACCTATATATGAAGGTTTTTTGTTTTTTTTTTTCAAAGGAGAATACCCATCAGCATTACTCTGAAGCTTGTTTTGGCTCTTCAACTATAATCCATGAACAGGTCTTCAGGTCAATACAGGACCTAAATCAGCATTTTAAATCCCTGCTGTTACAAAGTATATTCCAATTAAACACCCTGTAAACATGCTGGTGTGTTCATATTTGCAGAATAATTTCCTACAAGTGGGATTTCCAGCCAAACAGTATATGCATTTTAGGTTTCCAAGGTTTTGGATTTATTGGATAGAAACACCAAACACTTGCTCCAGACATGAAAGTGGTAATTGTTTATTTATTAACATTAATAGTTGGGGGCTTAAATGAAGTAGTCCTATTACTCCTGAGAAGAGCAGTTTGGCGCCTGCAAATGCAAGTTCAGGGCACAGAGGGTGCAGCCCATGGGTCTCCTCTGACGTGAGCATGGGCGATCTTCAGGACTCCCTCTTGTTACTAGTACTGCTGCTGCTGTTGTCACTGAATATTTATTGAGCACTTACTATGTGCTACTCACTCTGCTGAGCACTTTACAGCCATTTGGTCCCTGTTGAGGAGAGTATTGTTACATGTCATCATCGGCAGGGTGAAGCAACACGCCCAAGGTCATGCAGAAAACCAGGCTTTTAATCCTGTTAGTTTAATTCTAGGGCTGATTTTTTTTTTTTTTTAACCCAACACATAATCAAGGTTCCATAGCACATCTCAGGGTTGAATAACCAAATATTTGTAGCACGTGCTCTCTGGAGATAATTACAAATTGAGGAATGACAAAATATACCACAAGCTCCTGAGGTTATCTTCAGCTTTGGATTCCAACTCTTAAAAAATAAAATGAGTCGATTCTCAAATTGCATGTGCTATTCTGCTCGTATTTAAAAATCGAGAATGGAAACACATCAGGCTTAAGCTGACACCCGGGAGCCAAAATTAGTTCCATCACTTTTTCCCAAGTAAATAAGAGAGTTGATGACTAAGAGACTGCAAGATAAAAAGATGAGAATAAAATCTGTTTCTTTAAAAATTACTGAGGTTTTCTGAAGAACATGAATTTTAAATAAGACATTTAATATAACGTAAACAATTTGATCAACTCCTCGGAAGCCCAGAGGATACTGTTTATTCTTGTTGCTTCCTAATGCAATAAAATGACACAATAGCACACATGAGGCTTTACTTAAAAATGTGTTTTAAGGTCAAATTATTCAAACCAGATGTCCAATTTCCTTAGCTTACACCACCCTAGAGAATATAAACATTAGCTGCTACATGCTAACGCTGTCTGGGAGTCAGAACTTAATTGTGGGGGAACCATAGAGGCACTTAACCAAGTTAAGTACACTTTATTTTCTACCCCAACAAGGAGTTGTCCATTCAATATTCTATCAAGAGCTAACATGACAATCATTCCCAGTGTTCATTATTGTACAAATAAAAACCTCATTGATGCTGCTAACAAAATGGAGAGAAATGCAGAAGAGTTAATAATACTTATTATCTTAGGCATTTTATTCCAGGGTAATTTGTCCTTATTTCTACTTTGGTATAAACTCATACCACACATTGCATTTTATACAGATGGACAAACAAAACATGGAGACAAAATGACACTGGATGCTGTTATAAAGCAACATGAATACAAGGGCACAAGAATACGATTTCTATGTTGACATGCAGAGGAAATCAGCATTTGGAATAGTAGACCACAGCAGGACTACTGGAGAAGAGGGGGAAATAAAAGGGAAACTTCAAGTTAGAACCAAAGGATTTTATACCTGATGATATTCAGTCCAAATAACATAAAAGGACAGTGTGTCCACATTATGCTGACAACTGAACTTTACCTGACAAATAGCAGAATAATAAAATTTGAATTTCTATTTCCCCAACCTTGCATATTGCTTGGAATATAGCAGGAAGCATAGGAAAGTGTAGGGAAGTACCAAGAAGTATAGAGAAGAACAAATAGTTGTTGAATTTACTGACTACCTGGATGCGTTATGTATAAGAAATCACAGTGGATATATTTTTAATTAATTTATGCATCTGACTAGTGAGAACACTTTTTTCCTTTACTTTTTCTTCTTTAGCATTTATACAATTCAGAAACCAGGAAGAAAAAACAAAGTTTAGATATTTCACAATACCTCCACCATAAAGTCCAAATGTCTAAAGCAGGGCTTCTGAAGTGTTATAGTAAGTAGCATGACTCTAAAATTACAACCC
This sequence comes from Myrmecophaga tridactyla, assembly GCA_004026745.1. Taxonomy (NCBI): domain Eukaryota; kingdom Metazoa; phylum Chordata; class Mammalia; order Pilosa; family Myrmecophagidae; genus Myrmecophaga; species Myrmecophaga tridactyla. Next base: position 5,685 of record PVIY010060163.1, read on the forward strand.
TCTTGTCATTCATTCCTTAGATCTATAAATACATACTGAGTAAGTAACAGACCATGTCCTGCAGGAGACACAGTTGATTCAAAGTTGAGTAAGACCAAAGTCCCATCCATAAGTCTAGTGGGTCGGCAGGGTCACAAATAGTGATGGAGCCATTTCAAGAGCCCTTGAAGGTGGATAGAAGGTGGGGTGCCAGTGCTCACTCTGTAGAGGGAGGGAGGGATGGGTCTCTGGACAGAATCTCACAGGGCTCAGAGATATCCAGGCAAGAAGTGGAGAAGGACGAACTGGTGGTCCAGCACTCATTCAACAAATACCTGGGAAGGCCTTGCAGCTGACAGAGGGGTATCACTCATGGGGAAAGCACAGCCCCTCAGAAGCTTAAAGCGTGGCAGTGTAGGCAGCCACAAAAAACTAAAAACGGGTCTACAGAGTTATAGGGATATGCCAGAGATACACGTGAAGCAGTAGATGGGAGGGAAACACAGTAGAAAAGAGTGGCTAATGTGACTTTAGAATTATCTTCAGGGTAAATTAAGAACTAAACTCGACCATCACTGAGAAATTTGAAAGCACCACATAAATGCAAATAATTATCATCATTACCTGGGAGGGATGCTTGTGGTTTACTTTGTTCACTGTGCAAACTTGACAAGGCTTAGCCAGCGCTCAATGAGGGAAATCAAGAAGCCATTTAACCACACGAGAAGCAGTATTCCACAGTTGTTTTAGGAATCACAGTATGTCTTTCCAAAGAAGCAAATGAGCACTTCCAAAAGTAATAGTGGTTCATGCGAAAATGCTTTGCTCTTTATGGCTTGGAACTTTGCTTTTATGAAACTTTGTTCAAGTACTGAATTGCTGCTTTAAGATATTTGAGGGAGCTGAACTCCCACCTTGCACACAAACAGGTCAGAGGCTTTAAAACTAACCATTATTGTTAGGGGTTTGAAAGCTACTTTACCCCCTCGAGAGTTAACTGCCAGAGAGGCAATTCCTTTGAAGAGTATTTTAGAGAGCATCTCTGAAACCCTTTCATTAGGCAGAATTATTACCACAGCATCCACATGGGGCCCAGAGAGAAAACTAAACTAAAGGCAAAGAATATTTAAAAATTGTTAAGGAAAAAAAAATAAGTGGTTTTATTATATTTTCAAATAAAAATCATTCTGTTGGTTTTATATTTAAAATTATCTATCAGATTTTTCACTCACTGATAGACCTGGGAATCCATCTATCTACAAATAAGTTCCTTGCTAGCCACATGTACTCTGAAAAATTAAGTACTAGAAAGTAACAAAAACCCTGAGCTGCCAAAACAGATGTTTCAAATCCAGGCAGTTACTCAGATGACTCAGAGCCTGTATTCAACCATACTCACAAAAATTATCTCATTTCTGAACCTTCAAAAATTCACAAGAAAGGAAGAGACTGCTAAAAGCAGACATGCAGGTAACAATGAGAAAAATGAGTTGTCGTAAGGGAAGACATTGTAAAATATAGACAGGCATGGCAAGGCAAAGCATAGCAGTTGCGGGTTAGTTACAAGCATAACATGCTAATACATTGCAGAAAACTTGAGGAAAACACTTTTTGTTCCTTCTTCCCCCCAGCTCTCAGTCAGAGGCTTTCTTTCCAGGAGGAACAGGGCTCCAGCCATTTTCATCCTTTGCCCAGCTGTGGCTAAATCCCAAGTGAATGTTGTCAAGAGGGGCCCCTCATTTTCTCCCAACCACCACTGGTGGGATGGAGGTTCAATCTCACGTGTGGTGCACTTAGAATACTGGGGATCCCAAAAGCCCCTGCTCCAGCTAGAGAGGAAGTAGCTTTGTGTGAGGAGAAGCAAGCTGAGAGAACCTCAGGCCATCAGCCCGCACCTCTTCAGAGTACTCAGCTCCTAAGGCAAGAGTGCACTCACAGAGATGCTTGCCTTTGCCCCACCCCAAGCTACAGAGCCCCAGCTCAGAGATTTTGCCTGGGGGGATGGGGATGGGGCAAAAAACAGGCCGTAAAACAGATAGCTCCTTAAACAGGGCAACGGGGAGAAGATTCAAGATAGAGGCCAAACTGAAGGTCAACTACGTTCAAGAGGGAAACAGGGAAAAGGGTGTTTGGGAAGAGCTCTCCTGGAGTAGGAACAGGTATCAGAGCCTGACTCCAGAAACTATTCCTTCAAAGGAGCCACAATTTGATTGGATTGGGTATTAGCGCAAATTATGCCCCAGGACATTGCTGAAAATGACTTAACGGCCAGCTGGCAATTAGTGCTGCTTATCAACTGGGTATGGAAAAAAGAAGAAGAGAGACCTATCAAAACCACTGCCATAATGGACAGATGTGGCCTAAAGGTACAAGGACTGAGGAATGGAAGAGGGAACTGTGGTATCTACACACAATGAACTGAGTGGTTGCTCAAGAAGGAATGAAGTTGTGAGGCATGCAACTAGGTGAATGAAACTTAAGGACAGTATGTTAAACAAAATGTCAGAAACAAAAACAAAAATATTATCATGCCTCGTTCACATGTACTAACTATAATATATGAACTCAGATAATTGAATTCGAGAGCATGCATTATCAGGTTGGGGCCTATTGTAAAGGGTGCTAGATTGTAAGCTCTTACAGCAGTCACATATATCCAGGAGGTGTAAATGACATTTCTAAATTCTGAGATATTGAGCTATTTGTATTCAACCTGGACATTCCCTGAAATTTTACACATATGTTGGGGTACTTAATATTGTCCCCCATTTCTTTCAGGCTGTCTTCATTTTCTTCATTCCATTTTCTCCCTGTTCTTTGGCTTGCATAATCTGTATTCATCTATCTTTAAGTTTGTTTATTTTTTCTTCTGTCAGTTTCAATTTACTGGTGAGCTCCTCTAGTCAATTTTAATTTCAGGGGTACTTTTTATTCCAGAATTTCCACTCGATTTTGAGACATTTGAGACTCAGAGTTAGAGCACTGAAGCTATGAAAGTCAGCATTACCCCATTCAGCAACTGTTTAAAAAGCTGAAAATGTGATCAGACATCATGTAAGATATGAATGAAGCTCAGCTGGATAGGACTAAGGTAAATCAGAATACTGGGTTTAGGATGATATGGCCCATATTTTCAAACTTCAACCTCTGTGCAAGACCAAAAGGAGAGATGTTTATTTGGTACAAAATTTATATTTTTGGTAGCACATTACCTTATTTAACTTGCATGGTCAGTTTACTTGACCACCATAATTACATGGAATCTTGAATAAGGTTTGTACAGGTTAGTGTGATTTCCCAATATAGCCCTGAGAAATTTGGGCAGAGAATATAAAAATACTTGCAAAGTTCCCTTAGGAGACTGGGGAGAAAAGAGGAAATATTCAACTTCCCCATCTGGGAATTCCTGATATTCTTGCAAGCAGTGGGGGCAAGAAATTCAATAGTCTGAGCCCTCAATCTTGGGGGCTTATTCCTGCAAAGGAAAGGCTAAGTCTACTGATAATTATGCCTAAGAGTCACCCCTGGAGAGCCTCCTTTGTTCCTCAGATGTGGCCTCACTCTCTAAGACAACGTGGCAGGGAAAATCACTGCCCTCCCCCCTACATGGGAGATGACTTTCAGGGGTGTAAATCTTCCTGGAAACATGGGACCTGATTCTTGGGGATGAGCCAGGACCCAGCATCATGGGAATAAGAAAGCCTTCTTGACCAAAAAAGGGAATAGAGAAATGAGATAAAATAAATTCTCAGTGGTTGAGGGATTTCAAACAGAGTTGGGAGTTTATCTGGGAGGTTATTCTTATCCATTACATAGATATCCCTTTTTAGTCTATGGTGTATTGGATTGGCCAAAGGGAGGTACCTGAAACTGTTGAACTGTGTTCCAATAGCCCTGATTCTTGAAGAAGACTGTATAACTATACAGTTTTTACAATGTGACTGTGTAATTGTGAAAACCTTGTGTCTGAAACTCCTTTTATCCAGAGTATGGACAAATGAATTAAAAAAATCAGGGATAAAAAATTAATAAATAGTAGGGGGAGATAAGGTATAAAAATTGAATAGATTGAAATACTGCGGGTCAATGAGAGGGAGAGATAAGGGGTATTTCTTTTTATTTCTCTTTCTGGAGTGACACAATGTTCTAAACATGATCAGGGTGAAGAATACACAACAATGTGGTGATATTGTGAGCCACTGATCATCTAATATGATTGGACTGGAAGTGTGCAGATATTTCTCAATTAAAAATATATTTTTTAAAAATTGCTATTCCAGCATGATCATGGGTACCAAACCCACGCTTTCTTGGGCAGTAACATCGTATGCTTAACTGTGTGAGGTACTTCACTGAAATAATTGAGCAACATACTAAATAAATAAACAGGAAATAACAATAATGAATCTTGGAGAAGGGGGTCACTAGTACCCAGAGTTGCTACAATATATTATCTAAAATGCCCAGTGCTAACAAAAAGTGATGAAGCCTGCAAAGAAAGAGGAAAGAATGACTCATAGACTATAGAAAGAGCAGGCAGAATATGCTACCAGATGTTGTATATCTGACAAGAGTGACATCAGATGTTGGATTTATCAGAAAAAGAATTCAAAATAGCCATTATAAACATGTTCACAGAACTAAAGGAGATCGTGATTAAAGAACTAAAGAAAAACATGATGGCAATGTCTCATCAAATAGAGAATATCAATAAGGAGAAAAAAATTATATAAAAGAATCAAGTGGAAATTCTGGAATAAAAAGTATCACTGAAATTAAAATTCCCTAGAGGAGTTCACCAGTAAATTTAAACTGACAGAAGAAAAAAATAAACAAACTTAAAGATAGATGAATACAGATTATGCAAGCCAAAGAACAGGAAGAAAATAGAATGAAGAAAATGAAGACAGCCTGAAAGAAATGTGGGGCAATATTAAGCACTCCAACATATGTGTAACTAGACAGGACAGAGAGAAAGTCAGGGGAGAGACAAAGTAGCAGAAAGATGTTTAAATAAATAATGGCTGAAAATTTCATAACTTTCATTGCTAAACCATAGCCTACATATCTAGGAATCTCAGTGAACTTCATGTATGATAAATGCTAAGAGATTCACAGACACATCACAGTTAAAATGTTGAATGTCAAAGACAAGGGAAAAATTTTGAAAGCAGCAAAAGAAAAATGACTCTTAAATTAAAAGGGAATCCCTAAAAGATTAACATCTGATTTCTCAGCAGAAACGATGAAAGTCAAAAAGCCATGGGGTAGCATATTCAAAGTGCTCATTAAAAAAAAAATAGAACTGTCAATGAAGAATCCAATATCTAATAAAAAGTAACTTTCAAAAATGTTAGCAAAATAAATACCTTCCCAGATTAATGAAAACAGAGAGAAGTCGATACTAGTAGACATGCCTTACAGAAACTAGAAAGTGCAATTTTTCAGGCTAAAAGCAAGTGACCCTAGACTGTAATTCAAACGCACAGGAAAAAATAAAAGGCATAAGTAAATGCAATTATGGAATCATAAAAGACAGTTAAAAGCATATTTTAAATCTAGAATGCCTAGAGTGTATAATAATAGTGACTAAACGTACAAATTTTAAAAATGTTTTTGCATCAGGAAGAACAAAGGAATGTCATTATTGCAGGGTGCTGAAAATAGATGGTAATTAATATTTTAAAATGTCACCTTATGTGTGAGACTAAAGCAAAAAATGTTTATTTGGTACAAAATTTATATTTTGACTAGTGCATCTCCTAATATAACTTATGTAGATAGTTTGATTGAACACCATAAGTACTTGGAATCTCAGGTAGGACATGAGATTTTGTTGGTTTGTCCAGAGTGATGCCCCGATGAATCCCAGAGTGATTCGATCAGTGAGTGGAAAAGTATTTGCAAAGTCCCGTTCGGGGAATGGTGAGAACGGGGAGAAATGCAACTTCCCCAAGTTGAATTCTTGATATTCTCACAAGCAGTGTGGACAACCAGAGCTATAGGCTGAGCCCCCAGTCTTGGGGTTTGTTCATATGAAACTTAACCCCACAAAGGATAGGTCAAGTCTACTTAAAAATTAGGCC
>PVIY010060164.1:0-11750 GCA_004026745.1 Myrmecophaga tridactyla
TACAGTTCTAAGTCCATGAAAATGTCCAAATTAAAGCAAGGCTATGAAAATGTCCAAATTAAGGCACCAGCAAGAAGTTACCATCATTCAAGAAAGGCCGATGAAGTTCAGGGTTTCTCTCTCAGCTGGGAGGCACATGGCAAAGTCTGCTAACCTTCTTTCCCAGCTTCTTGTTTCATGAAGCTCCCTCAGGAGCATTTTCCTTCTTCATCTCCAAAGGTCTCTGGTTGTACAGCCTCTAAAGCTTTTTCCAAAATGTTTCCTTCTTAATGGGCTCCAATAAGCAACCCTACCTTGAATGGGTAGAGACACATCTCCATGGAAACCATCTAATCAAAAGTTATCACCCACAGGAAAAAAAAATTACCACCTACAATTGAGTGGGTCACATCACTATGGATAATCAGAAAGCTCCCATCTAGCAATACTGAATCAGGATTAACATACATGGCTTCTCTGGGAACACCACAGAGTCAAACCGGCATACCATCTAGGGAATAGAGTGTACTGTTCAAGTTCAAAGATGGTGGGATTATAACCCTTCATCAAGAACCATAGCTCAGCTACTTTTTAACTTTGGGAAATTTATCGAAGCCTTATTTTGTTTACCTATAAAATGCAGAATAAATTTTTTTAAGTATGTCATTGTGCTCAATTTTTTAAAAAGGTTAATAGTAGTGTCTATTTTATAGGGTTGTTGTGAGGATTAAATACAATTTAATTTGGTGGCAATCTGCTCACCAAATGCTTAACACATAGTGAGGACCCTTTGGATGTTAACTATAAGGACTGGCTGAGGATTAGGGAACTCATAAGAACGTTTCTGGAATAAGCATGTGAATTCTTATGCTAAAACATGAACAACAGTTAGCCAAGAGAAAGAAAGTTAGCCATGTTGGAGATGGGGTTGGTGAGGGGCATATTCTAGGCAATGGGAATGCAGAAGCAAAGAAACGAAGCAAGAAGCAGAGCATTGTAATGATTGAGGGTTGGGAATGGGAGAGATCCATAAACATGTGGTATTGCTGGAACAAAAATTGCTAGTCAGTGAGAAAAGTCTGAAGAACGAAGTTAAGGACTAGATCGTGGAAAGCTGCAAATGTTCCACTACATATACATCTTTGCTCTGCATCCCAGAAAAAGGTCCAAACTCTTTAAGCAGCATGCATACAAGCTCTTCTTTGATCTGACTCCTGCCCACCTTTCAAATTCAAAATCCATGCAACTCACAAACATGTATCTTAGAGTCCAACACTACTTAAAATTCCTTGGACAGGTTAAAAGGTCCCGAATCATAGTTCACTACTCATGCTGTTCCTCCTCCCTTATTATCTGACTATTATCTGACCAATAATTTATTTAAAATTTAATTCAATCAGCACCTCCAGTAGGAAGCCTCATCAGTCATTAGATTTTTTAATTCAACAAATATCTATTGGCACTTCTTTAAACATGGCACTGTGCAAGATGTGAACAATGCGAACAAGCAATGTGAACAAAGTCCCTGCCCACGAGAGGCAAAAGTGTATGAGGGAGATGGTCAAGTAAATAAGCAATTACTGAACTATGTTGTGGCTGAGCTCACTACAGGGTGCTATGAGAGTTCTGGTCTCCTAGCCCTACAATTAGACTAGGTCTCCTTCATGCTAAGATTTTTCTTCCTGTGTTCCTATTGCACCCATTTAGAATGCTAAAAGGAGAAGGAAGCAGAGGCAAACAGAGGAGAAAATGAAAAGAAGGAAGAAGTAAAGAGGAGGGGAAAGAGAAGAAATACAGGACAAGGAAAAGAGGATGAACAAATTCATAAGTTTAATGAATAAAATTTAATGGGCACTTCATATGTGTTAGAGGCTATGATAAAGCACTTCCATGAATATCTTACTTAAGCCTCACAACAACCCTACAAGGTAGTTATTATTCCCATGTCAAAGATGAAGAAATTAAAGTGATAGAGCTAAAGTCCCTTGGCACTGCCTCTCAGCTAGGAAATGGAAGAGCTAAAACCCATTCTTAGTCAGAATAACTCCAATCCCATGCTGCAAAACACAGCATCACACTCTTTGTAAAGCATAAAGCAGGGGCTTAGTTTCCTGGCTGCTATCACAACTATTACATGATGAGTTAAACAATGGAAATTTATTGGCTCACAGTTTAGAGGCTAGAAGGTTGGTAGTATTCTGGCTAGCCCACAATTCTTGGGTTCCTTGACTTTCCTCACACATGGTGATGTCATCTCCTTTCTCTTCTGGATTCCTGCTAACTTCTTGCTTCTGGCTGCTCCCCGTGGCTTTCTCTGTGTGTCTGAATTTCTTCTGCTTATAAAGGTATCCAGTAATCTAAATTAAGAACTCCAGGAATCCAGTTAAGGTCCAGCCTCATTCAGTTAGGCCACTTGTTTCAACTAAAAATATCTTCAAGAGATCTTTTTTTCACCATGGGTTCACACCCCCAGGAATGTGGATTTTGACCAAGAATATGTCTAAATGTGGGATACATAACTCAAGCCACCATGAATAGCAAAAGATCTCCAGTGTGTAAAAGTAATTATCGATTGAGGGCAATTATCACAATTCACTGTAAACATTCACACATTTGTTTCTCTCATCAGTCCATATCCTCCTAGACTCTAGAAAATTTCTTAGGGCCCAAGAAATTCACCTTTCACTTAGAGTCCCCAGCAGACACATGACTCGGAGTTAAATATGAATTAATGTTAATTTGAATAGATTAATGCATACATAAATGAAGGAGCCCCTGAGTGAATGAACTGACCTAAAGTCTGGTAAGAACTGGATACAGTTGGGAAGAGCCAGAGAGCTTGAGGGGGTTGTGACAGCTAGCAGCAGGCAAAGGTTCAAGCCAGGATGGCAAGTCGTCAACATTGAAGAGGCCCATCCGCAGGCAGCACACAGATGTCTTGGCAGTAGGAAATAGAGAGAAACCAGGCAGGCTGGTGGTTGGCAGCAGGTTATCAGTAGTGGAGCTGTACAGCAGGCCTTCAGTCCATTTGAGGACTTGAGTAATGGATACAGAAGGGGAAAAAGTGGCACTCCTCTCTCAGACAACAAAAGTGGGCATTCAGTCAGGCACAGGATACAGGCTTCTCTGTCTTTCTTCTGGCTGGAATCCCTCTCACTCTTTGGACCAAGAAGACCCACAGGGATGATTGAGCCTGTTTATAATAATTTGTGGGTCTCAGCTGTGATGGGAGGAGGGCTCTGGGAGCAGGGAGTCAAGCATATCATTATTAAAGAAAAGTTTCTGTAATCAGGTCAAAACCACTGAAATTATCCTTGATTCCTCAAATTCTTTTACACCACACATCCAAACAGTGCAAGAATCCTGTGAACTCTACCATCCAAACATGCCCAGCATCTGACTAGTCCTGAGCACTAATTGTATTCCTGCTAACACAATTCTGGTCTCTGCCCTCGTCATCCCTCACCCAATTCCCTATAACAGCCCTCTAACAGCCCTCCCTGCTTCTGCTCTCAGCCTGGTCAGCCTGTCCTCAACCCAAAAGCCTGAGTGTTTCTACTCTCATCTTACCCTATTTTCCATTTGGTTGTTGTCCCTTCCCTATTGGATATCTAGCTGTTCTTTGTAAAATTGTGTTAAAAATACATTGCAGATACCGTCTCTGAGCCATAGCCATCCATGACCTCCGATGCCTGCCCGGTTCTCCTTGAGGGTAAGCCAGTGTCCTGAGCTGCAAAGAGGTCCAGGCTAGCCTTCTTCTTCCTCCCTAACCTCGTCTTCTACACCCTCCTGTTTGTTCACTGTCGCTTTGTGACTATGACCAACTTACTCTCATCTCGGGGTCTTTGCACTTGCTGTTCTTTCTGCCTGGAATGCTTTTTCTCCAGATCGTCACTCAGCCGGTGCCTCCTTTTCTTCAGATATTGGTTCAAGCACTGCCTTCACTGTGAAGTCTTCTTTGCCACGTTATAGGGAATTTCAGAATCCCTTTCAACACACATCCACACACATACTTCTATCCCCCCTTCTAATTTACTTTTTCCCCTTAGTACCTAAAATCATCTAACTTACTATATATATTCTTATTTATCTTGTTTTTTATCTGTCCCCTCCACTATAAGATAAGTCTCATAAAAACAGGCATTTTTGTTATTTTGTTTCCTGTTCTATCTCCAGAGATTTTTAACAGTAACTGTCGCATATAGATGCTCAATGTATATTGGTCAAACACATTAAGAAAAATGGAGGCTAAGTAAAGAGAGCCTGATTATGGTTAACTAAAGTTAATTTTATTTAATTATTAGATTATAGGATATAATTAGATTAGATTAGATAGATTATGGGATCAAAGAAAGTGAGGAGATCCTTGATATCAATTATATGATACTGCAAAAGTTCACAGCAAATCTGATTTGATCTCCTTAACCATAATGAAAATAAACTGTTTATTATGAGCTTATATATATTCATGTATGTGTATATACACAAACATACATAATATATCAGACATATACAAACAGACCTATATATTATATATACACGAAGTGTGGGTAGGTAAAATTGTATAGATGTGTCTGCTTGTGTGTATACATGAAGCACGGGAGAACCATCTTGCATACTAATCAGCTATTAGTTATTTTCAGAGACTTTAATATGTCAATTTATTTACCAAATCTCAAGAACAAAATTTATAGTTTGACTTCTACTACCAAAGCTTATTTACCAAATGAATTCATTATTCTCAGAGTGCCAATTATGGAAGAGAAAGAGTAGTTTGGGAGTTCTTCAAGAACTATCATCCTGATACATATGGTTCCTTTTTGAAAATCTCTTGACTTGCAATTGACTCGAACAGAGATTTCTACTACCTGGCAAATGTCCCAATAGCATGTGAGATATTCCTAATAAATGCAATACACTTTATTGATAAATCCCAGGAGAGGCCTCCAAATCCTATTCAACACAGTACTTACCAGCAATTCATTAGAGTTGGTATGGAGGTGAACCAAATTTGTCATACCTGAGATCTGAAAGTACTCCACCCACCACAAAAATGTGGCCTCAATCTACATTTAAGACTTTACAAGTTTATACAATAAACCATAAGAATAAAGTTTTCCTATGCATTTCCTGTAATTCCAATTGAAATAACACACCTCATGATGCCATATTATGACTGTTCTAATTTTCTGGCTGCCAAAGCAAATACACTCAGTGGGGTGGCTTAAAGAATGAGAATGTATTGGCTCACAGTTCTGAGGCTACAAAAAGTCCAAATCAAGGTCTCATCAAGATGATGCTTTCTTCCCAAAGATTGGCATTCTGGGGCTGGCTGCCCATGATACTTGTTGTGGTAGTTAGATTCAGGTGTCAACTTGACCAGGTGAACGTGCCTAGTTCTATTGCTATGGACATAAGCCAATGGCATGTGAATATCATCTGTTGCTGATTACATCTGCAGTTGGCTAGGAGACGTGCCTGCTGCAATGAATGATGTTTGATTTAATTGGCTGGTGCTTAAATGAGAGAGCTCAACACTGCATATCCCAAGCAGCTCAGCATATCTTATCTCAGCACTTGCAGCTCAGCCCAGGCCTTTGGAGATGCAGAAAGGAATCACCCTGGGGAAAGTTGTCGGAACCCAGAGGCCTGGAGAGAAGGCCAGCAGAGATCGCCCTGTGCCTTCCCACATATGAAAGAACCTCAGTTGAAAGTTAGCTGCCTTTCCTCTGAAGAACTAAATGTTAACTAAATAAATCCCCTTTTATTGAAAGCCAATCCTTCTCTGGTGTGTTGCATTCTGGCAGCTAGCAAACTACAACACTTGATCCTCGGCTCCTCCGTCACATGACAGACAATGTACCTGACAACCTCTCTTAGCCTTTTCTTTCTCTCTCTTTTTCTTTTATGTTTAGCTTCAGGCCATTCCTTCTGCCTTTCTCTAAATCTTTCTGAATTTCATTCCGCTTATAAAGGACACAGTATAGAATTAAAACCCATCCTGACTGAGTTGGTCAACACCCTAACCAAGTAACCTAAACAAAAGGTCCTACTTACAATGGGTTCACACCCATAGGAATGGATTAAGTTAAAGAACATGTTTTTCTGTGGGTACACAGCTCCAAACCACCATAGACTTCCAACCCAAATGCCCTTCTATGCATCATGATATATGCAAATTGTACCTATTCTCTGGATCACTGGCTGGGTCACAGATATCCATACCACTGAACTGAGGGTGAACTCTCTAGAATCTATGTTACTCACCACTTTTTTCCATAACTTTCATTCACCTATGCAACTTTCACAAAGCCCTGCAAGGTGATTTGTACCTTTAGGTGCTTAATAAATATTTTATAAGAGGCTGTTAATCAAAAGTTCAAGTTAGTTCCCATTTTAAAGATCTAGATTTATATCTAAATCTCTCCTTCTTTGAAATCCTATTTATTCCAATCCAGCTCTCGAAGAGCTCAGGTGAACACAGCCCTAAGACTAAAGAACATGCTGTGCAAAGAGTTAGACATGAATTTTATTGGGACTTATGAACAGGAGAAGATTCTTCCCAATGGCAGCAGGTCTGGAAACGGAAGTTAATGCTCCACCAAGGGGCAGAGAATGCAAGGGCTTATAAGGGTTTAGGACAAGGGTGTGAGAACAGAGTTTTAGTAGGGTCTCCTGCCACAGGGGCCTGGAGGTTTGTTAGCAACAGTGATTAAGGGAGGGGTGTTTTAATGCTTTGTTTACGATACCATCTTTAACTTCTGTCCTGGTCATTGTACATTGCAGGTGGCTACCTGGGGAAACTTATTCTCAATATGGGGGTAGTGCAGGGGGCCTGGGTCTCCACACTATTTTATTCACAAATCATCAGTCATTCAAAACCAGTTCAATGCAATGCAAAGAATGTTCTCAGTGTGTCATTTTAATGGATCACTTTGATTGTAATTTCTATGCCAAGCAGTTGAGAGTCCTGATTATAAAATGCACAATCCTCTTTCCTCATTCCCTGGCCTGCCTTCTGGAAAAAAAAGATAATTCCACATTATCTCAAGTGTTCTCATTGTTGTCTTCTGGTTACTTCATGTATGTAGAGCCACTCTCACCTGGATTATAAATCCTCAAGGATACAGGGACAATATTTTCCATGGTTTTTCTGTTTCCCACAGTGCCAGGACATATACTTTCTAAGCACTTTATATATATGAGTGAGTGAATGAGTGAATGAATGAATAGAATGATGAAATTTGAATAGGCAATAGAATTTACAATAAGGTAAATTCTCCTTATATTCCAACATGAAGTCTTACGTGAGTCTGTAAAGAATTTTCCTATACTACTTAAATACATTTTACAATGTGAAACTAGTTCACAGAAAATCAAGAAACCAGGGACTCTTTAACAAAACTTTTACAACTTAAGTATAGATCTTCTGATTTGCAACTAATATGTATTTCAGTATGGAACTCAAAAACTAGTCACCTGGGCCCTTTTAGATAATAGACATCTTTAGCAAACTACCCCTTCTCATATACATAACCACAAAGATCTTCATCAACTTTTCACATCTCTAAACTTGCTTGGCAAAAAAATCAAAACATAGTAAAGATGCTGGAAACTAGAGCAGATCCAGACCACTACCTCTTAACATCCTTTCTTCCACCCGGCCCCAGAAGTAGATCTGACAGAGCAGAATGCTGTTCCACAACCAGCAAACATTATCTAGCAACCTTCACAAAATCTCAAGACAGTATAACATTGACCATTAAATCCTATTTTGTCTCTTCATCCACAAAGAATCTGATTGTAATCATTGAAATTCTTTATGCTTTGTAGATGAGATAAGAATTTTCTTATTTTTCCATGAAAGAGCAAAGGATTGATTTAGTACAAAACAGAATATGATTATGCAGCTTCCAACTACTGAATACTTTTAGAAAACTTTTAGGGCTTTTTCAATGACTTTGATGATTTGTAAACTCAAAAATACCTGTACATTATTAAGCCATTGTGAGAATTTGCGATATACAAAATCAAGCATTATTAATAGAAGATACATGAAGGCTTTTATATCTACTCCAATGGACTCACCCATTTATTACGGTGTTAATTTACATGTGTTATTTTGAAAGAATAGCATTGAGCCCTTTAAATTCAGTGTCAGTAAGTTAAATAATTAATGAAACGATAATGATGGGCTAGATTACTTTAAAAATAAAGTAATATAAAATATGAAACTAACTATATCTTGCTATTTGGAAAGCAGACTATATTTCCTTTCTTTTCTTTCTCTCATCCCTTTCAAATAAATACTAATCAAGAAACACAACTTTTTCAATCTAAGTAAGTTCCCTGATAGGGAAGTATCTCTAAGGTTTTATTAAATCCAGTTGAAGTAACATGAAAAGTCTTGTTTGCTAAAAGTAAACAAAACAAAACAAAAAAACATTTAAGTGGTCATATTGTTATCCTTCCATAAATTCCAACCTGCAGAAGTTTACCTGACTGTATCAATTGGTGTTTCCTAAGTTTAATAAAACAATTTCTTCCTCTTCCCTCAGCTTTTCAAAGGTAAAACCGTTGATTTTAAATAAATGAGCTCGTGGAAAAAAGAGGGAATGACGTTTAAAGAGGGAATATTTTATTCTGAAATAGCCTTTGAAGTTTACCAAATTAACAGAGGAAGATTCCAGGTGCCCTAATGATGAAAAATACCCCTAAATATGAGTAAATGAACTGTAGATATTCTGATGCTCTCTCTTTCCAATATCTTCGGTCTGCAAATCACCCATCTGCCTTACTATGAAGACATTATACCCCAAACTGCTGCTGTATCGATATCCTCTTTACTTGAAAAATACATTCATAATGGCATGGAAATGATCATGATCAAGTATTGCTTTTCATGGTTATTATACAGCTGTTTAATGGCTATAAGCCCAATGAGCTCAGATGTCCTACGTAAAGAGAAGGCATCCCTATAGCCAATATGATCTGAATTCATTACTTGATCATATACAATACCTTTATATAACATTTGCATTTTTGCAAGAAACTTGAAAATATCATGCCAGCCATATAGTGTATATTAATGAAGTTTACTGAATCGAATTGTTTAGCCTAGTCATAATTTAATGTCAAGTGGTATTAGAGACCCTTCTTAAGGCCAACACATATACACAAAGAGATGACAAGATGAAGGTCATTAAAGCAGTGGTTAGTTTTGTCCATCTATTCAACTCTCAGATCATAGGCAATATGTTCAGTTCTTAGAACACTATCATTAAAAATTCCTGCTGAATTACACAACCAACAACAACTGAGGCTCATTAGATAGGGACGGAGGGAGGGAGAAGTGACCCTAAGATCCATAACAAGAAATTCCTTTTACGTGCACACCTAGTCCTCACACACTTGCTCAGCCCCCACTCAGGTCGGCACCCGATAAGAACCAATAAAAAGTGCATCTCATCAATCCCTTATTAGCATAACCAGAAGGGGAAGGGCCCTTCCAAGTCTTTATAATGCAAGGATCCTGAACTCAGAGGGCTTTTCATTTTTTGGAGAACTCCTACACTCACCCTTTTTGAACGTGTACTTTTGCTACGCATTAAAGTTGGGGCCTGTACACTCTGACTAGTCCTTGAGTTCTTTCCCGCAGTTGAGTCAAGAACCTTCACACTGTGAGCCCCTGGTCGAGGTCTTTACTGCGAATTCCCAGGGTTCTCTCACATCCAGCTGAGAACTGCTGGGGCTGTCTGGCTGTCATGATAGAAAGTCACCAAAAGTTTACATTCAGATTTACCAAGTAAATCAATGGCAGAATACCCACATTAGTCAGAGGTACAAAAAATTGCCCAAAGAATCATTGCATCTTAGGGAAACTCACAAATAAGGATCCCTTTTCTGTTGAGTGTATTTGCGTTAAAATTGGCTCTACTTTGACTTCTGGTTTAAATGTGTGCACTGCATGGGGCCATACTTGATACGGTTGGCAGAGGAAACGATATCTGTGAACTTGTGGGAAATGAGATTCTGATAGGTGACAATGACCCAAGAAAAAGAAGTGTCAGCAAAATATAAAGAACACATTTTCCAAGTCTGTTATTCACTCATTCATTCACTCAATATTTACTGAGTATGTACTATCTGCCAAGCCTTGTTCTGCTCACTGAATATAAAATAGTGAAAACTGCAGGCAAATCTCTTAAAATACTTTATTCTAGAGGGGAAACAGACAATAAAGAAGTAAACAGGGCGGCTGCCGTGGCTCAGCAGGCAGAGCTCCGACCTGCCATGCTGGAGGTCTGGAGTTTGATCCCTGGTGCCTCCTGCCCATATGCAAATTAAAAAAAAAAAAAGAAGTAAACAAAGAAATGCAAGATGATTTCAGAGAGTGGAAATTGCATTGAAGAAATTAAAACATGAAGACTCGACAGAGAACTCTCTGGTGCAGCCTCAGTTGTGTTATCAGGGAAGGCCTGTCTTTGGAGATAATGTCTGAGAAGAGACCTGTATTGTCCCAAAGAGCCTACTATGCAAAGATCTGGGATTCCAGACAGAAAGAAGAGCAAGTAATATGAGCTAGACTTATCCAAGACAGTAAAAGAAGCAGGGCCATACGGTGGTAGCACAGAAAGTTCTGGTCTACAGGAACATGGTATAAGATGAAGTTAGAGAAGTAGACTGTACAAGATCACATAGGACCTTCTAAGCTATGGTAAGGGTTATGGACTCATTTAAAGTGCAAGGCAAAATCACACACTGGTTTATGTCTTTAATAGATCACTAAGCTGCCCTTTGGATAATATGTTATTTTGGGATTGGGTGAGATAGAAACAGGAGACAAAATAGAAGGCTTTTGGAGTAGTGCGCTGAATATAGAGTTTTGTATTCAGTGAGCAGAACAAGGCTTGGCAGATAGTACATACTCAGTAAATATTGAGTAAATGAATGAGTGAATAACAGACTTGGAAAATGACAGTGACTGGGATTAAGATGATGGCAATGGAGATGGAGAGAAGTAGATGAACTGGGGATATACTGTGGAAGTGAAGACAACATGATTTGCTAGTTTATCAGGTATGGGGGTAAAAGAAAGAGACAAAACAAGGATGACATACATTTTTGTTTTGCACAGCTGGGTCAAACAATTTGAAGAGGAATCGGTTTGTAGAGAGTTGCTGGGGATTGAGAAATGCCCTGGTCCCGTGGGTATGAACCCATTTGCAAATAGGACCTTTGAAGATTTTATCAGCTAAGGTATGACCAAGCTGAATGAGAGGGGCCTTAATTCAATATGGCTGAAGTTCTTATAAGGAAAGGAAATTGGACAAGGGAGAGGCCCCAGGGGCATCCAGAAACAGGAAGTTAACAGAACCGGGAAGAGAAAGAAGAATATCTATCTCTACTTCAGCTAGCCAGCTTCTTCTGGGGAATTCATTGAAATCTTCATTGGACTTCCCAACTTACCACCTGCCCTAGGAATTTGGACTTGCCTATGTGCACAGCTGTGTGAGCCAATTCCTATAGTAAATCTCATATTTATGTTTATATATCTTCAATCCCGCTGATTCAGTTTCTCTCAGGAACCCAGACTTTAGAGTTAGTTATCCAACTTCTGCTTCTCAGACGCCTATTAGATTTAATGAGAGGACTACTTTGTGGTGAGGAGAGACTATGAAATACATGTAAGCTATATAGAATAGCATCTAGCAAAAAAGTAATTGTCCAATAAATATTAACTATTACAATTATTCATCAAGTACAGATGT
>PVIY010060166.1:0-11747 GCA_004026745.1 Myrmecophaga tridactyla
GAGAAGCGCAGGAGTCGTGCTCTGGGCTGACTTCTCTAGGGCAGCTGTGGCCAGGCCGCCCTTAAGGGCCCCATTTCCCGGGAGACTTTAAAGGCATTTGGGGCAAAATGTTACGGGCCTATGGGGAGGAGGCAGTGGCAATGGAGGGATCTTACCCTGTCTGTGGGAAGGAAGCTGAGGGCCCTTACAGTCTCCTGGGCCTCTCCTTTCTCCCTTTGCCAGCACTGCCGACCGCGATGACGAGCAGCCTGGGTCCCTCTCTGCGAAGGAGCCGCTCTGTGCGCAGCTGCAGCGCTGGGCTTGAGCCAGGCCAGGCGACTGTCGCCTGCGGGAAGGTCCTGCCCCACGCGCACCTCAGGGTGAGCATGGTTGACAAGCTGAACCGCGATGCCTTTCAAATGGTTCTTTAATTTGTTTCAAATGCTGAAAAGAATAGTTGTATTATTTCATTTATTCAACATTTAGCCTTGGGATATCTTTAAGAAGAAGCCACATTAATGAATATCAAGTTTACCAAATAGCATAGAAAGCGCTTACTGAGAGTCAGAAACAAAAGGTCAAATACCTCTCCCATTATTTGAGTTACAAACAAGCACCATAGGTGAGTTTAACCTGTGATAGGCTGAGAATTCTTGGCATTTTCCCTGTCTTTCCTGTGCCAGTACTATGAATAAAAATGTCTCCAGGCTATCACTTTCTCCTAAACTACTGTGATTATAGTTTACTGCCTTCAGCTCCTCCCCTATGGATGCCTCCTGCATAGCTGCCTTTTGGCTTTAGGGGATTGTTTTAATCCTGTAACTTCCTTGCTTAAAAATCCATGAGTGATTCATAGCTAATTCCAGGATAGAGTTCAAATTCAAAGGCAAATAAGGTCCCCTACAAAGCTCTCCTCTATTTCTTCTTCTATCGTGCTCTCCCATTTTTTGCTGAGGTGTCCCAGGAGGATGAGTCTTTAGAAATCTTTATTCATGATTGCCCTGAAGCTGGTATTCCACCTTCCCTTCCCAGTTTATCATAATTCTCTCTTCCCTATGGCTCACAATGAATCTCACTTCTACCTTGAAGTCCTAATTTACCCTTTCCATAGCCATATCCATGTGCCTGTACTTCTCTGAAATTTCCTATGGTTTATCTTATCTCTTTATTCATTTGGGACTTTATTTATTGTTTTTATTATGGTTATTTTTCATGGTTGTATATGATCTCTCCAATTATATATATATATATATATACCAATTACATACATACTTATATACATACATACATACTTTTGTAGATGTGTGTGCATATGTGTGTAAACATATGTACAACATGAGGGCGGAGGGCAAATATTTAAATATTTTGTCCCCCATATGATAGAATTAAAAGTAATGATAAAGATGGTTAATTTATTGCTATATTCTTTCACATTACATTCATATTGGATGGATTGCATAGAATGTATGTTGTTTTACTCGCTATTTGTAAGATATAAAGGAATGTAAACTGACTCCCGTATCTTTTACCTGAAACATAATGATAAATGCCCTAATTATGTTAAATGTTTAAACGGGACAAGATATGTTACTTAACATGAAAAATGCTATCAAGTGGAATAAAAAGTATTTGAATTGAAAGAAAAAGATATGGGAGTTTTTAACCATTTTTAACAATACTGACAAGAACTATGAAACCTTTTCTTAGCCATGTGTTTTTTGACCATGATCTCTGAAGTCAGTTTTTTCTAAAGGAAAAACAGAAATTCTTGAGACCTGTGATATAAAAGAAAATCCTGGTGGTATTTTTTTTTAACTACTTTGAGTATATTTTAAAAATTAAAGAAAATCTGAGAAAAAAAAAAGAAAAGAAACACCGAATACGTTTACACGTACAGCGGCGCAATCATGTTTAGTAAGCATAGGTTCCCATTACTGGCCCTGATCCGTGAGGGAACTGGGTGAGGTGACCCTGGGAACTCGCTCAGGGTCAGGCAGCTGACACTCTGCCAGGGCTCACTGCCAGCATAGTCTGCCGAGATTTAGACCCCTTTCCGAGTGGAGAAAACACAAAAGTTCAAGTAAGAAGCCTTTATTAATTTCCACAATATGCTCAGGAGCTACATTCGATGGTGGAATATAATGTCAATATACAGTTAAGCGTGGTGGTAGAAAAATGAAAACAAAAATCAATTATATTTTTTCGACGGTGGGATTACTTGGCTGCACCCTGTCCTTCTGCACTCCTGCTCCGTCCCCCAGAGCAGGGTGATTATTTTAACCCAACTCCCTGATTAAGAAATAGCAGTGCCTGACTACCTCCACCATACTCACACCCATGCTTAGTCTGCCCCAATGCCGCCTCCATCCACACAGCCTCCCAATGAACAGATACACTTTTCTGAAGACAATTAAAAATGAATTGATTCAAATGGAACTAGTGTGATTTAATCAGTTTTTGACATGAACTTTCAAATCCTAAAATTCAAACAGGTGAATTTAAGCTCCTAACCTTTTGAGAAATGAAATGTAAAAACTGTCCTATTTCTCCATCAGGAAATCAAAATTCCCACTCACTTTTGACCATCAGAGCAACTTCATATTTTGAAATGTTGAAAACTCCAGCTACACAGATAATTAGCAACAATTTATTAATTGACCTTAAAAAAATTCCACCTAAACACTGAACTTTCCTCTCAACTCTAGAGAGAACAGACAGGCATACCTCGTGGAATCAAAGCCAATCTGTCTTTATTTCTGATATTTCTCTATAGTTATCAAGGCAACTTCCTGGCATCTTGACTGGTGAGCTGGCTCTACTGGGAACACTTTTCAATCTAATTAAACTGAGGCTTTTAAAGGGAGCAGCTTTAAGAATTTTATAGCCAGGATTTCCCAAATAATTCAGTACATTTAACTTTTATGCTTTCATGTGTATAAAAATATTGTGTGCATACAAAATATTGACCGTGTTTTAGCTTCATTCTGAATTTCATCATTTCATACCTAGGATACCTTTAAGACCTAAGAATCAATTAATTCATAAAATAGTAAATTAAATTATCATCAGAGCAATAGAATACAAACCAATATATTAAAATACTCTAGTTACAGATATTTTAAATATTCACATATTTAATAAAATTAGAAAAGCTACTTTTTTACTTGGAGAAGACGCAGGTAGGCTCCAGGTGAATTTAAAGTTTTATGAGGTAAAGGTAGCAAGAAGTTCTTTACTCAAAATTCCATAGTCTACTGTACATTGTCTCACCTGTGGTAGGTATGCAAGATCTGTCAAAATTAGAAGAGGTAGTAGGTATTATAGGGGGCAGAATAACTCTCAGCTTGCCAAAGCCAAAGCCAAAGCCAGTCTTCCCTGGAGAAATCTTCTCTTGCACAAGTGAGCTTTTTAGATTATTAGACTGACTTATGACCCCACCCATTTGTCAGGACTGGATTCTGTCTTCCAAAGGATGTTTAAATGATTGATTAGATTACACAGAAAGGTCTGGAGATGGATGATCAGATAAGTAAAGTGTAGTAAACTACCCTTCCCCATGGGCAACTAACCCTCTGCCAGGTTAGGGAGCTGGTGTCCAAGAAATTTCACCAAATCAAACTGATAAAAATATTTTTTTCTGAAGCATTATATTGTTAACACTTTCATCTGCCATCCATAGCTTCAAAGTTATTAAATTTTTTTTCTTACTCTAATGTTTAAATTAATAAATGTTAATATCCATTGCCATTATTTTCCAGAATGTCTCCTACAAAGTATACAATACAGGCCAATGAATGTATAGGATTTGTGCAACTCTGTTTTTAATAACTGCACCTATGCTATGATATGACTCAATTCTGCTTTCTGTAAGTGTATAAACTATATAAATACAATCTAGAAACAGGGGCTATGATTTCAAAATTCATTACGAGGTAAGATTCACTTCAGAAAACTGACCAAATTATGTACAAACTCAGTGCAGGAATCTTCAAAAAATGGATCACATTTTCCAAATTCAATAAATCTAATTTTAGGAGATGAATAATTCAGATTTGACAATTGGTTTTCACAGGGAAATCACTACCCCCACTGCTTTTTTAGTGCTCATCCATCTTCTATTCCCCAAATACTCTGTTTTTGGGCATCTGAAATCTGCAATATTTGTTCATATAATGTCAAATTTATAGTTTTTTAACAGGAAAACCTCTTGATGCAAATGAAATCTATTTTGGAAAAGAAACACAAACTTCAGATAAACCTAAAAAGTAGTGACCCCCATGAGCAGGGCACAAAAGGTAAACCAGAGGCCCCAGGACCACCAGCAGCTTCGTAGGCAGGTGTTAGGTAGCTTACGTGAAAGAACTTGTGTTAAATCATGACCCTGAGTAAAGTGATGAGATAAGCAGTTCATATTTTTCTTCACTGGCTAAGAAGACTCCTAGTTCTCTGGCTAAGGAGACTGCTAAATTTAAGTCTTAACTAAAGGTTGGATGATCCGTCAGATAAATCCAGGTGTAGAATCAATACATCAGCACCACAAAAAGCACTTTGACAAAAGGGGGATGCGATGATCAATAAGAGGGCAGGGAAGTCATGTTTTCCAGTAGGTTTGGAATATTCAAATGTTCCTAAAAGCTTTTCAATCAAGTAAAATATTATCAGACAATAAGAAGAAGATGGAAATCCATGAACATTGATAGCTGAGAGTTCTGAGGGACTGGAGAGCCAAAAAGTGAGAAACCATGAAATTGCTTGGGATGTTCAAGTGTTACCTTGTACAAGTGTATGAGGCAGACAGTGCTGAGAAGTATGACTAGAAAGGAAATTGCAGTCATATCAAGAGAGTGAATGCCTAATTATTGGATTAAGATTGTATCATTCATTAATTCAAAAATGAATTGAGCACCTGCAATTGAAAAGGTGATTTAAACGATGCATATATTTTCAAAGATCTCATAATTTCCAGTGGGGAACAATTAATGGTCCATATTGGTAAATAATTATCCCTTAAACAGGAATCTACATATGGTAATTTGAGGTGGCAAAGGAGAACAATGAAATCATCTTGAGGATTTAGGATTGATTTCCTAATGATCTTTCATTCAGTGAGGATCTATCATGTGTTGATCACTGCTGTGGCCCATAAAGGAGGCACAGAAGTCCACAAAAGAGGAACAAATGATTGCCCTTAACACAGTTTTGATCAAGATGATGAATTCTACTGGAACTGAGGTGTTAAGCTCCAAGGTGTAGATTGTAAACAATACTAGCATTTGCAGTATTCCTCAGTTTGTGGCGTAAATTCAGCCCAGAAAATCTAATCATGAGATTAGATAAATCTCATAAAGCATCTTCAGTGGATTACTCATGGTACATTTAGGCTTGTTAATGGTGTCTTTTCTTTGTTGGATATGACATTAGCAGGAGAATTGTGGACCTACATTAAGAGATGAATAACTACCCCTCATGGAGGTTGGGTGTTGTGGAATTTTGATTTCTGTGCTCTTTATCACCGTTTTTGGACCAATGGCCCTCAGTTTGTTACAGTGATACATCTACTATTGATGTCTGAAATTATTGTCTTCTTTATCTTCCTTGTTTGATCCTAGGGCCAAAGGGAGGCTTATGTGTCTGGTCATAGCTGTGGTTTTGTTTTACCTTCTATGGTTTTAGTAGATTACAGTTGTTATGGATTGGGTAAGTTGAACTTTGGAACTGGACCCAAGCGGAGGTCTTGTGTGATGCAATGGGAAACTAAGGCCATAAAGCTTGAGAAGGCATACTTAATTACCCACTGGTCCCAGAGAAAAAGGGGTGCATGAAGGGTCGATGGGAAGCTGGATCAGATCGGGTGGCCCAGCCAGCAGGTGGGGAGCACAGAGGCAGACCTAAAGGGACTTTTAATGTGGGCCAGGGGTGGAGGTTGGTGTATTTCCGGTGAGTATCAAGGATTGATTGGTTTAAAACAAACACCGACAAAAAGGTAAGGGATAGTGATGGGATCAGCTTAGGATTTTGGTTGACGTGTGTGGGTGTTATTGATGATGGTTACAGATGTGGGTTTGGGCTCTGAGAATTTATGACCCAGGGCTGGAAATCTGCTTATTAACTAGGGCAGAGGTTAGCATTCAAACAAGTGGCTTAGCCAAAGAAAAATGAAAAAAGCATGCACAATATTTTGATGTTTATAACTATGTTCCTGTTTTTTATTCAATAGTTATTAGATACAAATACTTAGGAATACCTTGAGTTAGGGAAAAAAGTTCAGAAAAACCGGTGTTCCTTTCTCATTTAAAAGATAAAATATTCCATTAACTCTAACCCAGTGTGTGCCCTCCATCTCATTCTCCCCAGGTCAGGGGAACAACTGTCCTGAATGTTCTGTTTCATCCTCCTGCTTACCTGTAGTTTACAATCTGTGCTTCTAACACTCAATAATGTATTGTGCACTATTGCAGAGTTTAAAATTTATACAAATATCATATTGTAAATATTTTTATGATCTTTAAAATATTAACACTGTTTCTGAGATGTATTCAAATTGTTATTATGCAGTTGCAGTTTAATACATTTTCTCTGTGCCATTTATGCTTTCAGAGGAATATCATTCATTTTTATTTATCCATTCCATCACTGGTAAAATTGAGGTTAATTCCAGGATTTAAAATTATTATATTTTTGACGCATCTGAAATTGATTTAGTAGGTGACAATATAAATATTTCACCATATTTCTTAGGAAGTCTATTGTTTTAACATACATTTGCAATGCTTGCTTGCTTAGTCATAAATCAGGAATCCATACATCAGGAGAGTCTTTGCCTTTCTTTTTGACTTCTGTGGTCTTTTTCTACATTTCTGGACCAATGGTCCTCAGTTTGTTACAATGTCCTGATACATATCTGCTGCTGATGTCTGGGAATATATACTAGATATTTTGACCCATAAAGCACAGTATTCTAACACTGTTGACATCCATTGTTAAGGAAAAAGTTTACACGCACAAGCAACACCTTGGAATGTTCTCAGGATATGATGGTATTTCCAAGGGTTTAAAAACAAAATACAAAATAGCACACCCACAAATCTCATTAATTTCTCGTGTGGATAATGTTCTTGAAAGCAAATTAAATCATTAAATTTTATTCTACCTACATTGCAGGATTTTTTTGGTTATTTCTGTTTCTTATATTTTCCAATTTGAAGAAAGATTTTTCCCTATTTTGATAAGGAATGTTGCCCCAAATGGATAATTATGCATCTGCCATGAAAATAATTATTCAAAAATTTGACTTATTTTCTGATCCCCACCTTTGAATGTCTTGGTCTTCTCTACGTAATGAAGAAATAATCAATAAATATTGTTGAGTCAAACTACTTGAACTAAATTTGCATTCCCAGGTATAAGAAATTTACTGTGCTTTTGGATATTGGAATCAGCCCAATTCACGTTTTCTCAACATTTAGCATTCATCAGATTAACCTGGAAGGATTGTTAAACTAGAGATATGAGGCCTAAACACTCAATTTTGATTGAGTCTTGGGTGTGACCTGAAAATCTGTATATCTAACAAGGGTCAGATGCTGCAGGAAATGGAACCATTTTGAGAACTACTGGCCTAAGTAATTTTTCTAATTCCTTATTATGTAAAGGATTTCCTGTGCCATTGGGTCAGCCAATATTTTGTCTTTTTTTCAATGGTTAATAACATTTCTAATTAATGACTAATGCCCATTTTTAATCAGAAACTATTGAATCCAAAGCGTTTCAGAAGTTATTTTCTTTCTTTTCTTCAGAAATGTAATTCTATGAGGATCCTGCATGTTACAGAGCACAGTAGCAGGGATTAGGAAGCAGCACATAGTAATAATCTCCTCTATGGAATGTAAGGTAATCATGGCACTGATTTATGAACTTATTTATGCATCAGACATGTAGATGAGCACTCTGTCACAGACATTGTGTTACCAGCTAGGTATACAGCAGTGAAAACAGGAGAACTTTGTCTTGTGTCTTACACTTTATACTATTACAAAAGGAATGGATTGATCTAGAGCTGATATAAAGGTCTTTACTGGTCCTAAGTGTTAGAAGAGATATCCCTGTAAAAAAAGAGGTTTCTGACCCTGAGAATTGACCAGAAGGTTTTTACTAGGTCAAGATGAGGGAAAAGGATATTTCCTTCTGACATGTACATGTAGATAACTGGGTCTGCTTCTGATGTGAAAATTCTGGTCCTGAATTGCAACATTAAGATAGAATCACACACCCATACATTCTTGTAATTTCAGCAAGCTCCAAAACTAGTGAACTTCCACAGCACAGGTTCGTCCTAATGGAGCACAAAGGAAATTTTAATTTAAATTAAATGGAATGAAAAAAGCTTGCATTTCAAACTTTATTCATATTTAATAACAAAGCAACTTTAAAGTGGAACAAGTTTAAAGACAAAAATCTGTGATTTGCTTCAGTTCAGAAGGGCTGCCTCAGATATGTTGTTCTTTGGCATAAATTCAGGCTCTTGTCCTGTCCCTCATCATGTACAGCCTGTATATAGGAAAGGTCTGACGGGGAAGTTGAAGGAGTAGTTGGGGTAGGTCCAGATGAGGGAATCATGGATGACATTCAGAAAAGTGACACTTTTACTCTCTCAGGGAACACACCAACCCACCATGAGGTTTCTGTATATACTGACAAAGCATCAGAGCCATGGTGAAGAGACTGCAATGGTTATGCTTCTTCACACATAAAAGAAGAAATATATATCCTCGGATTCTACCAGCGTATCCTTCTTCCTTACCCAGGAATCCCTGCAGACTCTGAGAATCCCCAGTCCCAAGAGTCGTCCACTTCCAGCTCCCAGTAATACTTCCCAGAGGTGATGGCCTTGGCCCCCACACAGCAGCATAGTTAGAGCTTTCAGATTGAAAAGCCGTGTCTTGATGGTCACGTCTAACTCTCCAATGTCTCACATCATCAAACATTTTGATATTGTGATCGATTGTTTCATTATTGAAGGAAATGTTCACTGTGGAAAGAAAAGAATGTTCTAGTTATAATCAACTTAAAAATCCCTATGAGATGAGGCATCAGCCATGAGTCTCACTTGAGAAAACAGGCCAAGACTTCAGGGGCAGTTCTACCTGGGCAATATTAGATTTAAGGGCTCCCCGTGTATGTACAGAATAAACAAATACCAAGCCACAGTGGAAAACATTCCTTAAAAAAAATTAGGATTATAATGGGGGTAAATACGTTGTCAACGTGCGACTGATTAAACATCATGGTACATAAAGGCCTGGAGACCTGGGCTTCCACGGCAAGTCCTTAGCAATGTAACTGAGCATAGCCCCTTCTCAGAAAAATAAATCCTAGATTGAAATAAAGGGGGATGGCATTGCCAGAGATTTTATGACACTCCCGTTAATCAAGCAAATCTACACTTAAGAAAATCTAAATATATCTTCTTAAAAGGGGTTTCTTACTCAGAATATTCTGCCCACTGTGCCTCATTTCATCTCAGGCCTAATCTTCCTCTCTCTGAGGCTCATCCTCCAGGTTTAAGTCTACCCTGGACTAGAGCCACATCCACCACCAAAATGCAGCATCGTTATTCAAAAAATCTTGTTTTCTGCGTATAGTCATTTTATGTTTGCTCACTGTTTTTTTCTGATTATATCAATTAAATTGCATTTTATAACAAATTCACTGTCAAAATATTGTTTACAGTCGTGAATCACATTTCTCCCATCTCCATCTTTCATTTAATGTTTTCGTGCTATCACAGTACAAATAGGGCCGTAAATGCCTCTTCACAGGCTGCTCTCCTCTGCTAAATGAAAGGGTAATAAAGAGGGAAAGATTGCCTGTGGGAAACTGTCATGAAGGACACTGCATGGTCCCACCGATGGGCTGACACTCACCTCTGCAGTGGCTGAGCCTGTCTATCAGTCCAGTGACGGGCCCTGCGCTGAGCTCTGGGCTTACAGGCTGGGGCATGCGCAGCTGCGCTGACTCACTCCTTCAGGGGAAGAGTCAGTTCATCTCTGTGGTGCCAGAGGCTCCATCATAATAAGCAAGACAAGACATATACATTGAAGTGAAAATGTCCTTCCGCCCCTTTTCTGATACAGTACTTAACCTCCACAATTGTGGCTTAGGATAGAGCTTTGGTAGTGAATCCTTCCTGCTTCTCTTTTCTGCCTACTTCCACCCCTTGCTTCTCAGAGGTGCATGACTTTCTCACTGCCTGGGCAAAGCTTGGCCTTCTACCTCAACGTGTATTTGATTTTCAAATTGGAAATCACGAGTGTCTGTCTTCTAGCAACTTGTGCTTTGATTCCTTTAACAAGAAAATCCCTGAGACACTGGTGTGATAAAAAGCAATGCTAACTTCTGATAAAAGGGGATATCAAATCTTATTTAGTAAAATATAAGCATATCTATAGACAATCAATTTAATATAATATAATGAATTATGCCTTGGATTTGTTAGAAATGGCTATGTATCTTCAAAGCCCACATTGTACCT
The DNA here is from genome assembly GCA_004026745.1 of Myrmecophaga tridactyla. NCBI lineage: Eukaryota > Metazoa > Chordata > Mammalia > Pilosa > Myrmecophagidae > Myrmecophaga > Myrmecophaga tridactyla. Next base: position 10,511 of record PVIY010060166.1, read on the forward strand.
TAGTTTGCAATGAAGGATAAACTTACCTTGTCAGTATATCTCCGAAATCCTGTTAAGAGAAGAAAATTAGGGTTTGTCAGATTAGAGGGCTTCTGCCATCCAGTCCTTGGCTTCAGAAAGAACCAACTTCCACAATCCCACCATTTTGTAAATTAAGTGTTCTTCTCTTTAATAAAAGATTATACCTGTGGCAACACTTTGACAGTATCAAAATCTTGATAAATTCTGAACCCCAAGTGTACCTAAGAGAGAGAAGACCTCAGCTAGTAACCATGACAACCAAGCATCACTGTCTACAAAGTGGTTTTCCCAGAGCTTGTCCCTGGGGGGTAATGTGCCCAGTTATGGGTAATTCAAATCTAGGACTTTTAAAGTTTCCCCAGATTCCTATTTATTGTCCAACTGAAGATAAAAGCAGAATGTCCATGTGTAAGTTGTTCCTTCTGGTGGATAAGGGGAATTTTAGCGGAGGATGTTTTGTGGGAAATCCACTCTCACAATTCTGTAAGGCTTTGTTGTTCATGGTTAGGAGAGGATTTGTAGTTCATACGTGTCTTTCCCAGGTAGGAATTAACCTCCACATGTGTAAAAATGTATTTGGACATGAATAAATATGTATTTGGTAGCAAATAATTAATGGAGGTCAATCATGGCACTTCAACTAATATAAATATATCCCACGTGTGTCCTAGTTTTTACCTGGAGCATGTCCACATCTGGTTTTTGGCACATCATCATCAGTTCTTCATACATTTCCCTAGTTCTTTCCTCTTTTGAGACATTATGGCTCCATTTTTTCTTGAGTTGCCATGAAATATTTTTGCTTTCCTGTGTCAGTTTGTCTAAATGATGTTTTTCTTCTTCATGGAGATCTGGATGCAAATTCTCATATGCAGCTTTGATAACCATTCTCCATAGACACACATAATCCTGCAAGGACATGGATTTCCTAGATCACATACCCAACGTGACTTTAAAATCCTTCAATTAAAGCTCATCTGTTTCTCTTTGAATCATGACTTTTACCAATCAGCTGCATACATGCGAAATTCAGACCCACACATTTCTCAGAAACATGTTCAGTCATTTCTTTCCTTCATTGTTTTGTACTATCTGAAGACCCAAACCCACCCTTTCTTCAAACCAATTTCATCCATTACTTTAGTTCCTAAAATGTCTGGAAAAGAACTTTTCAAAGTTAATTTATTTTCCCTCATGTTTGTAAAACTATGGGCAA
>PVIY010060167.1:0-11761 GCA_004026745.1 Myrmecophaga tridactyla
ACTTGGCCTAAATTAATAGTACTGCCATTGTTTTTCTTTTCTATATGCTTTCTTAATGTATATTTATCAGTTTTTACTTTTAATATTTCTTGTCATTTTTTTGTATTTCTTGTGCGTGTTACACGTACATGATTTTAGAAGGAACAGTAAGACTGTTTTAACTCATTTATATATGTTTATTATGTATGCATGAGGCTATTTCCTTCATTTTGTTTTATGCCATCTCACCATAATGTTCTCTTGTTCCCTACCCCTCATTTCCTTTTCTGAGTGGACTATATTTTTTTGGTTTGATATTATGTTTTTCCAGATTTAGAAGGTCAATAATTGGTATTTATTCCTACCAATTTAATTTCTATTTTTTCTATTTTTAATTTCTATTTTCTAATCACCAAGGACAAGATTAAAAAATGCCTTTTGCATTTCTCCATGTGAAGCAAAAAAAAAAAAAAGGAAATTTAAACTGCTTTCATTTTCCTCCTCTATTTCTTATTAATTATTCCCCGAATGTCATTCCCCTGGATATTTAGCAGTTTGGCATTTGGTGGGACACTGCTGGGCATGGAGCACTCACGCTGTCACTGTTGAGCTGGTGTTTTAGGTACTGCGTCTTCCTCCCCAGCTCCCTCCCACCGTGGGCTGGTCTGGTGGGCAGGTTTGGTCCAGGAGCCCAGTGGGTCTGCCCCGGGAGTGCTTGTCCTCCATGCAGTGTTATCAGCCTCAAAGTTCATGGAAATGCCTCTTGATGACTGTTAGAATCTTCCTGTAACCTTCATATTGGTGGATGTGTTGAGATTTGATTTTTTTTCATTCTGAATATTTTTAAATACGTACATGTTTAGAACATACTATGTTAGCAAATAGCAACCTGCTTCTAGTTTAACCCTACACCCATCAGTTTTAACCTTGCCTTGTAGATATGCGTCCTGTATCTCATTTGTATGTCCAAATGGAAGTCTAAAGTGCACGTTTACTTAAGCCTTAGGAGCCATGTCATGGATTTGTTCTGATTCCCTTAGGTCTTGCCCCTGGATCCTGCCGCTGCAGAACTGCCTTTGGGGGCGTGAGCTGCGATCGCTGCTCCAGGGGCTACACAGGCTACCCACACTGTCAGCCCTGCAACTGCAGCGCCGCTGGGAGCACAAACGAGGACCCTTGTTTGGGGCCCTGCCACTGCAAGGTACACTGCTTGTTCTACTTCGGTCCCTCTGTCGAGACAGAAGCGCATCTTCCTTGGCTTTTCTGTCCACTGGCATTCAACAGCAGTTACCAGGCTCTCCTGTAAATGCCATGGTCTGTACTGTGTGGGGCGCCCTGTACACATCTTCTCAGTGCCACCAGCTTTTCTGTGGCAGGACATGCATAGGTTACCCTCTGTCTGTCCAAACACCTCTGTAGAAGATAAGTCACCCTGAGGGTTGTGCCCTCTGTAGTATATCAGTTCCCTAACATTCTGACTAGACTGTGTATAGGCACATTAACTGAGAGATTGAACAGTACATTTTAGATGTTAGCATGCTACATTGCTATAAAAAATAGATGTTACTCCTTTTTTTCTTTTTTCTCAGTGGTGGATGAAATTTTGAGTCTTTATTATTTCATTGATTTTAACTAGGAAGTTATAAAATACTAGGGCAAGAATGCCTCAAACTCAAGCTAATATTATAAAAATTAAGTTTTATTTTGCATCAGGGGTAATTTCAGTACCTACCTTAGACTACTGAAATAATAAAACTCCTGTCTACACAAACAGGCAGAATTTCTACAACCCCATGGTAAAGAGTTGTCATGTGCTGGAATAGAGTAAATTTTCTAGATCTAGTACATTTCATTCCAATATTATCTAAAATGAAAAAATGCTCCCTGAGCCCAAGACGGCGAGTACTCTGTGAGTACCTGTTGAGAGCACTTTCTTTCTCCCTCCTCCAGGCCTGTGGGGTAATCTTATCGGCTCTTAATATATCTTCTCTAATATTTACCAAAATATAGCCTGTGCAACCTTACTCCTTCTCTAAAAGTCTGCAGGAATCTCTCCTCTTTATGGCTTGCTCCAATGAAAGGCAAAGGTGGAAATGGAAGGGAGACTGCCCGAGTTTCTAGAATTGGAAATTAAACTAAAAAGAAAGGTTTTCATACATATGCCATTCTAGGATGGGGGTACATGATAGTCACAAGGAAAGAGTAACTCTTGAAGGAGAGAGGCAGGCCTAATTTTGTTTGTTTTCATTGATAAAAACAGTGAGCAAGGCTGGAAGGAGGTCTCTTCAACGTCAGCAGAGCCCCAAGGGCAAGCCCCTGGGCTCCTGCCTGCTCCCTACCTGACCCAGTGCTGCAGGGCGAGTGTCATCCTAATAAGGAAAACGCCACCTGCAGAGCCTCTTCCGGCTCTACACAGACAATTAAAACACAATGGAAAACAGCAATTAAGAAACCGTAAAAGAGGATGAAAAATTAAAGCATCATTAAAAGAACTGCCTTTTAACCATGTGATATTCCAAATCAGTGCCTATAAATTCTTATACACTAAATGATTTTTGAGAATAAAGAAGCAGAAAACAAGTTTCATTAAATATATATGCAATTTAAAAATCATGAATTATGTACATATGGTATATGAATTCCATCACAATTTGTATGCGTACAAACTACTATAATTTAGTACCTATAACCTCTTATGTATAAGAATAACAAATAGTCCAATATTCCAAAACCATATGCCTACAATTTAAATACTGAATAAACATTTACAAATGCAGAGAAATCTGACAATTCATTCTGTTTAAAAAATAATGTGATTTGACATAGGTATCTCAAGCGATTATTAAAAACAACATATATCAAAATGATACTGAAAAAGCACAACTTTATTGAAAGGCTAAGATACTGTAGACTTAAATTTAAAGAACATCATGTATTTTTAGCTGGATAGAAAGAATATATACTAATATGTCTATATAGTCATATCAAAGTTGATAACTGAATAACTATGTGTTTGTCAATAAAAAGAATATAAATTAAATGTAAAATAATGTCAACATAAGTGTATGCTAACAAATAAACATTTGCATACTTATTCCCCTAAACTATAACATATAATAGATTTGGGTAATTTTCATGAAAAAGAAATATCTCATTTACTGACGTATGTAGAAATTTTAAGGAGGCTCTTTGCATGAAGCTTGGGCCTAAGTTATTTTCTATTATAAATTAAATGACCGATATTCTGATAAAATGTAATGTGAGCTGATATGGATACCGCTTTTTCCATTTCCCCCATTTAAAATATGTCAATATACTGGATATAAAACATAGCAAATAAATTTGTAAACATTGGAATTCAGGAAAAAAGAGAAATGCCTAGAGTCAGACCCAAAAGAGAAATCCGAGTTAAACATAGGCTTAGGCAAAAACCTGTGCAACTAGGGTCGTGGTGGGGGTGGAAGGGGGAAGGGGCACGAGTCCTCACGGAGGACTCAGTTTTAGTTAAATGCCTTCACCAAGACTTGACACTCCCGGATTTAGATTTACAGAAGGAAGTTCGGGCTAACCCCCCTTCACTTTGCAGTCTTGCAGGGCTCTCTGACCTGGGGGATAGAAAAATTCCACTTGTAAGCCTGGAAAGGCAGCTAGAAAACTTTCTCTCTTTGAATAGGAATCCAGTCCTAAAACCTGAGTGTCACATGACTATGGGGTCAATTTTATTCTCCCTTTATATGCTGGAATTCTTCAATAAGTCAGACAAATGGCATTACCACAGGAAAAATAATATACGACTTCAGCTGGAACTGGGTTCACAATAAAGCAATGCAATGAAAAAAATAAAATAGCTACAAAAGGAAGCAGCCACGAAAGGCAGAACACTTGTACACTAAGAACTGGAAATAATAGGATAATTTAAAGGAAATTATGTAAATTAAATATGATTGTTAAATTCTAGAAATAAAAAAATAAAAAACAGATAAACACAAAACTGGGGCACTTTATCAAAAGAATAGGCCTATTGGGAAAAAAGCCAATATAATTTACTTCAAGAAATTACATATACACACATATATAAAGAAGGTAAAGAAATACAATTACAAAATGTTGAGATATGATCAATAAGATGATAAAATTCAACATAAGTTTAGGAGGAGTTACCAAAGAAACAATTGGATCCAATTCAGGAGAAACTATATTCAAGAAATAATTGAAGAGAATTTTCAAGAAGTAAAGAAAAGTATGCATCCTCCATTTGAAGATTAGAAAAGGAAAAATCCACTACCAGGGCCCAAAATGGATGTTTTATTTTCCTAGGCTGTTCAAAGCATATACAGTGATATAGTTTGGCTGAAGCAATGGGAATTTATTTGCTTATGATTAGAGCCCAGGATAATGCCCAAATCAAGGCATCACCAAGGCGATGCTTGCTTCCCAAAGACTGGCTGCCAGCGATCCTTGGCTCCTCTGCCGCATGGCAAGGCACATGGTGGCATCTGCTGGTCTTTCCCTTCTCTTCTGGGTTTTGTTGCTTTCAGCTCCTTGGCCCATTGGCTTTTTCTCCCTCTCTGTATTCATTTCATTTATAAAGGACTCCAATAACAGGATTTAGACCCATCCTTCATGAGGTGGGTCCCTCCTTAACTGCAGTAGCCTCATCAAAACATCCTACTTACAGTGGGCTTGCACCCACAGGAATGGATTAGATTTAAAAACATGTCTTTCTAGGGTAACTAGAGCTTCATACCACCACAACTCATGCCAGCCAAGAAAAAGAAAAAAAATTAAAATTAGATAGGAAAGTGAGCTTGTTGCCTTTATCACCAGCAGCACAACTTTATTAAACAACTATTAAATGATGTACTTTAGTAAAAAGAATGCTGAACCCAGAAGAGAATTCCACTAAATTGCAGGAATAAGGATCAATTTATAAAAAGCAGTAACAACCAGTGACGACCAACTAGAAAATGTAATAATAATTACATACAGCAAAAACTATGATTCCTAGCAATAAATGTTTCCAAAGGGCGATCATCTTAAAAGATTATTGAAGAACACAAAATAAGTCTTTAAATGGAGGACAGTGTGGATAATACCAAGTGCTGGTGAGCATCTGAGGCTATTGAAATGCTTAGTATTGCTATTTTTAGGGCAAATTAACACCAGGATTTCCAAGGACAATATGGTGTTATCTGCTATCATCGAAGATTCCAAAATCCTATGAGTCAACGACTCCACGTCTAGATATTTGCCCTAAAGAAACTCATACAATATATACAAAGATGTTTATAAAAGATGTTAACATACACTCACTTTTTACAGAGAAAACAAGAAACCATGTAAATATCCAAAAATAAATAAAATAAGTTGTAATTTATTACTATAACCTGATATAAGAAACAAAGTGAATGAAATAGGTCTACGTATATAAACAGCTTTCAGAAACAGAGTGAAACAAAAAAGCGAATGTCCTTATGTTACTATTTATGTACAGTGTTAAAACATAAAAAAATTCTATATTGTTTGTGGACACCACATATAGAATTCAAAGTTTTAAAAATATACTGAAACATTTTTTACTGATTTCAGGATAATAGGTAACTCTAGAGAAAAAGGAAAGAAAATAGAACAGAAGTAAAGGAAGATTTAGTTGTGACTAACTGTTCTTTTAAAATACATCTAATGCAAACATGAAAAATTGCTAATATGTTCTTACAACTACATTGTGGTTATTGGATATGTCATATTATGTGTACCTTTAAAATGCTTTGAACTAATTCCTATTTTAAAATTTATTTAATTGAAAGAAAAATATTTCCTGGTTTACAAAGAGGTGAATGAAATTCTTCTTTAACTGAATACGGTGTCAACTAACAATCATTTATCTTTACATATATGATTTTCTATAATGTCTTGATTTAGTCAGTGATATTAATGCTTACTATCCTCATTATATTTCAAACTGTGAAAAACAATGCTTACTCAACATGCAAAAATGCTTATAGGTCTTCATGCAATTATTGTCATTTCTGAAAGTTCCACTTCTTCTTATGAATCACAAGAAGCAAGTTAATTTCCAATACGGGCCAGGTCATATGAAAGTAAATGCTGTTTTGACTCTGGTATTTGTTTATTTTATGGAGCACATGCGGGAAACCGGCTCTGTTGCCATCTGTTTGGTGTGACAGTATCTATTCAAAGTCAGCTGGATTTCAGGATCTGATAAAGAAGATGAGTAGACCCTGATCCGGGGGGGAACATATGCTTTTATTTTTATCAAAGTCTTGTAAAACAGAAAGATCCTAGTGAAGTAAAAAGGCGACACTATCCAGAAGTCTGCATTGCATCTTCCTTGGCTTTGTTTTTTTAGTGTGTGTTATCGCCCACCGGACTGTGAGCTTGGCTCAGCTGACCCTCCGATGTTCTTTCGGTTGAGTCGTGGTCTCGGCCCCGCTGCGGTCGTGGTCTCGGCCCTGCTGCAGTTCCTTGAGGACTGAGCTCTTTCTAACTTTCGTGCAGGTTCTGTTGAGGCTGTGTGGACAAGGCGTTTTTCAGGCTGCTCCTAACCCCCACCTTCCCAGAAATTCCCTGTCACATCCTTGCCTTCTGGTTTACTGTCTTTTCACGATTTCCAATCCTATGTAATGTCCATCTCACCTCAGTGATGGTATAGATTCCGTATGTTTTCTTCATCATTGCACAATAAGAAGTTAACACAGTGACAAATATAAGAAGGAAGAAAGCTGAAAAATGCTCATGCCTTAACAATTGCTTGACCTTTCTGGTTTGTGTTTCTTAATATACGAAATAGTGATATTAAGCCTTTTCTGCCTAATACTCTATAGCTATAGTTGTCACATTGAAGCCTTCCATAAATGTAAAGTACAAGCATAAATACCTTCTGGATTACATTTTTTATTTATATTGCCTTTCACAATTAGAGCTAAGCTTTCATTCTGGTTCACAATAGGATTTTTATGGTGTGTGCTAATATGTGAGTTGGTTTTAGATATCCCCTTTGCTTTTCAATTTGTGTTCAGGACTTTTCATTCTTTTTTATTTTTTACTTTTACATGGGCAGGCACTGGGAATCGAACCCGGGTCCTCTGGCATGGCAGGCGAGCATTCTTGCCTGCTGAGCCACCGTGGCCCGCCCTGTGTTCAGGACTTTTCATCTCATTGACTGGTTAGGGTTTAACTTGGGGCATTTCTACAGAGGGTCTTCAATTTATATGTTTGATAGTGAGTCACAGTTACAGATGTGGAATTTTTAGCAAGAGAAGTTCACGCAGGAATTTGTCTCTTGAAAGAGCTACAGATCAACCTTTTGTATTGACAGATAAGTTTATGAAAAATGAAAGCTAGTTTTCATTTGTTTTGTTTTCTCTCTGTCTTCTTTAACCCATCAACCATCTATTATCCAGCCTTGGCACCCTGTGTTTAAGAGTAAGCAGTCTTCAAATGCTGTTAATTAACCGATTTTGCTGCCTTTTGTTAACTTCTTTTAACATTAGGATGCCTTACAATGAAGGCCAGAGTTGACGAAAACCTCTAATTGACTAAAAACACCCATAAAGCGTGACAACAAATTTCCTGAAGCAATTATTACAAAAAAGAACTTAAATGCCACTAGAGATATTTGTGATAACCTTGTCAATGGGATTCCCAGTTGACCCACAGTCATAGTCACACATGCACGGCTGAAGTTGTTCCCAATTTATAAGGAGGCAGCTTCATGAGAAAGAATATAGGAAAACAACTGTGACTCTATTTCTCTAGAGAGAAACTGTACTGGAGGAACTGTAGCAAAAAGAAAATTGATGAAAACCTAGTAGTGTTGACTTCAAGAATTTAAAAATGAAAGAATTTGGTAGGGCTTCTCTAATTTGACTTTTTTTTTTAAGGGAAAAGAGTGCAAAAGAAAAAAAGTGATAGGCATTATTTTGGTAGGGCAGACCATGGCATTCCTGATTAGACGCTCAGGTAAATGTGTTCAGCACAATTATGTGTCAAAGCATGTTTTTTCCCGAGGGGACCAAAACTGGCAGTGAAGGTACAAAAATTAAATACTCTTTTCATGTGTAAGCAAACATTCATACAGTGCATCTGAATGTACAGTGCATCAGGCGCATTAAAATTTTTAGTGGAGTTAAGAAAAAATCTCTAAGGAGGCTCCTTAGGAGCCTGTCATAAAAAATAGGATGGTAAATACTGGTCTAAAGTGAATTTTACCCTACCACACTTTTTAATGTGGCATTACAAAAGAGTGTGAACATACTTATTATATGGTTTATTTAAATGGAATAGAATTGTCTATTATTAGTTCATATTTAACTTTCTGTTAATATAACCTGTCAGGATGATGGTTTAGAAATAGACATAAAGTAGAATGTAGGGTAATTATTTAGAAGTCAACGATGAAAGCAGAATGTTTTACCTTAAGAAAATATGGTGATACAAGGCATTTTAATTTGCTGCTCTTCTCAAATACCATAGATTGGGGTAGCTTAAGCAACAGGAACTTATGGACTCGTGGTTTTGAGGCTAAAAGAAGTCCAAAATCAAGATATTGACAGGGCTTTGCTTCTGGACCTTGCAGTGTCCTGGAGCTGTCCCCACCCCCCCCATGGGCATCTCTGCCTCTGTGGCCAGACGATGACCTCGCTCTCCTCTTGTGTCTTCTCCTCTGTTTCTACCAACTTCTGGCTTCTTCTTTTGTGGACTTCTCGAATTTCTGACTTCGGTTTGCTTTTCTTCATATGCATTAAGACCCAGCCACGGGACGATGGTCCAGATTCAGACCAAGTCTGTGCTGGGCCGCGTGACTCAGTCTACCTACCCCATGAGGGAGGATTAATCTCCATAGAGTGGAAGTCTGGAGCATTCTGAAAATCGCCTTATTTTGTAGGTGTAGGAGTGAAAATTATCATTAAATTTGTAAATTGGAAGGTGTCTCTAATGGACTCTAAACAAATTAAGTGTTGAAATGAATTTACTGGGTTGACAGGAGCCTCCCAATGGAAATACCAAGAGGGACTAGCTTAAACTCCATTTTGTTTAGATAGTTAAAGCAGCTTTTTAAAAATGTGTTAAATTATGTGTCGATAATTTTAATGTTAATCCGTACAAAGCAGTGCTGGAATGAATAGTGAAAGGAAAAGGAAATCTCATCAGGAATAAAATAATATTCAGGCTGGAGGTTGAACATTTTTACCATAATTATTAGATATTTAGGATCAATGATATTTATGTCTGAGTTTTAGAGACTGAGTTGGATGATAAAAAGTTACAAGACATGGTCTCCACCCTTGAGGAGGTCCTTTATTTTCAATTTATTTATTACAATAAATGACCTTTAGTATGTATTCTACCATGAAAATATTCCAATCCAAGAGAATAGTTCTGGAGTAGCTGATATTAATCTTATAAAGTCCTGGAGATACTTCTTTCACTCTCATCCCTATGGCTTGTCTTCCTTATTTCTCCTGCAAGGCCGTGGAGGGCTCTGGTGTGGGCCCAGAGCATGTTTTCTGGACCTCTAGGCCCTGGCTTCCTTCTCCCTCTTGTTGTACTTGTTAGGATGCAGTACATTCTCTTACTGCTTTTGCTTCAGCCTCTTGAGGGCACTTTTCTATCTCCTCCAGCCCCTCTATAATGCCTTGTTTATAGTGAGTCAGCTCTGACTCGATGAATGAATGAGTAATATAAATAGCAGAGGAATAATGAGGAAAAGGAAAGGTGATAATGTGCAGAGTATTTATTAATAATTTGCTGTTGATAACAAAGGAGATTAAATTCCTTGAAGAGCTTACCCTTAAAGACAATGGTTTGGTCTCGAACTGAGTATCAAATATTTAAGTCCTGGACTATTCATATCAAGAATCTCTTCCAAAAATGAGTCAGGAGTGCAATTAGCAGTTGATTCATGGATGCAATGGTTGTTGGGTCAGAGAGAAGTTTCCAAAGTGCAGTTGTGCCCTTGGGAAAGCAGAGAAGCACTGAAACCCAGCCTGCCAGGATTGGGTGCATTAGCAAACTAATAGAAGTGGGTGACCTTAATTATGAGCCTGGAACACACAATACTTCTGTGCTTTAAACTGTAGAACTCTAGAAATGTATAAAATATATTGGACATCAAATTGTGATGTTCTCTGTTAATTGTTGTTTTAAAAGTAATATTTTTTAAAAGAACATTCAGGAAACACAATCCTCTAAGTAAGAAATTAACTTGATACGTATTTAAATATGTTCACTCTCAAAGGAGGCTGGAGAAGGCCAAGGCAAGTGGAATCTTCTCTAAGTACATGTTCAGACAGGCTTAGAAAGCAGAGGTGGCCGCCCAGCCTCAACGGCCCTCACAACTGGACCATAAGAACAGACATATGAGTAAATACTGTGTCCACCATATTTACTACTTAGCAGTAATTTAATATTAGCCTGAAGTAGTTATTTAATATCAGCCTGACCTAAGAAAAGTCAACTTTGGGTTGAAAGAGCCTGCCTCAATTGGATTAGGAGCTACCACTGTCTGAGAAGAAGTAAGGTATAACCTCAGGGCTAAAATGTCAGACTCTGGAAACCTAAAATTGTGGTATTAAGCTGGCCTGCTTTTCAAATTTAAGGTCTATGAAAATGTCATAAGAGATGATAATCATGTGTGGCAGGGGTTGAAGTAAATTGGACATGGGGAGGTAGAATAGGATTAGGTTCAGAACCTGTAGCAGAGTTTGAATTAGTCTTTCAGAGATTTGACACTGTAAGGAAAGTGAAACAACCACTTGGCTACCCTCTTCTTATAGGAGGAGGCACCCACTCATCGTTATTATGATAATGCAAGAGTCTTTTGTTCCAATCTCCCACATCTCATAGACATTTCACCTACTGCTGCAATTGCCTGAGGTATAGGGTTGGGTTATCTCTTGCTGAATAATGTTTAGTAACATCAATTTCTAAGGGAAAAGGTTCCTTTTTCTTAGGGTAGCTGTAAAAGTTCATTTTTGAAGGGCAGGGACTTTGGATCCTAAGTATTAAATGAAGTTCCTAGAGTTTAGGAAATATAAGAAGCATTCAATACCATATTTTTGAAAGAATAAATAATGAGTGACCCATCTACCATTTTGAATTATCCCTTGGTTCCAGTATCTTTACTAACATGGGTCCCTCACTTTATCTCAGTCAAATTTTAGGTTCAAGTCAAATTCCACCTGTCCTAAGTTCTGGCCCCACACCTTTGGAGAAGGAGTTAGTCCCTCCCCCTCTGTGTTCCCACGATTGACTTTGTTTCTTAGATGCTTTTATCATATTCCACCTGGTATCACAGTTGATTGTGAATGTACCTTTTTATCCAACTAGATTTTGGCTTTTAAAGTCAGAGACATTGACCCCCCCCCCATCTTTTTATCCCTTAGAATATCTACCCTAATGTGTCTATTAAGATTATTATAATAATTTGAATATTGCAGTTATTTGATCATCATTTTTTCAAGGTCATATTGATGTAACTGTCTAAAAATTTCTAATTGCCAAACACAGTCTGAATCTCAGAAAAATAGTATTAGAAGCTTTCAAACTAGAGTAAATGAGGAGTAGATTAGACCAAGCACATGAGAACAGAGTGTACTGAGCAGCTGTACTGTGTTCTCAATGGAATAAGCTAAATTACAATGATAAAGATGTTCCATTTCCCTTGTCCACGTACTCTTCCAAAGATGCTTTCAACTTTGGTACTTAGGGGATTTGTCACCATTGGTCTCAAATTAGGGTAATTGCTTTGCTGAAATCT
>PVIY010060168.1:0-11749 GCA_004026745.1 Myrmecophaga tridactyla
AATAAGTTTGGTTTGAAATGCTAGTGATAGACGAGGGCAAGGGGTAAGGGGTATGGTATGTATAATCTTTTTTTCTCTATTATTGTTTTATTTCTTTTTCTGATGTCTCTTTGTTTCTTTCTCTGAATCGATGCAAATGTTCTAAAAAATGATGAATATGCAACTATATGATAATATTAAGAATTACTGATTGTATATGCAGAATGGAATGATATATTAATGTTCTTTTGTTAAGTTTTTTAATTAATAAAAAGTTTAAAAAAAAAAAAATCCTGCTTCAGGAAATTCGCCTACTGTATGAATTCTACATATTATTCTTTAGATGTCATTAGATGAAGGTATCTAGAAGTAAGATAATACTTTGATATTACTAGATTATAGAAAATATTTTAAAAACCCAAAGTATTAAGACAGTCAGAAGCAGCAGGAAAACCTAGACAAAAAAGCAAAAGGAAATGTGTTTAAAACCCCAATAAAGGAAAAAAACGTGAGTGAAAACTGCCAGAGTTTAACATGGCTGTATATATTTTTTTTAAATAAATTTATTCCAAGATGTTGTGATTATGGCATAATAATATCAACATTCTTAACATTATCACCAATATATGTTTGAAGTTAATTTCCTTTGCCTAACTAAATGATTTAAACTTCCTTCGCTGTGAAATTAAGTATGACTTTATTTTATCAAGAGTTTATATTTTCCCTTGTAAAAATGTGTTTATGATATTTTATTTTATTTTATTATTTATTTTTAACACGGGCAGGCACCGGGAATCGAACCCGGGTCCTCGGGCATGGCAGGCAAGCATTCTTACCTGCTGAGCCACCGTGGCCCGCCCTGCTTATGATATTTTAATGAAATTCAACTAAAAATACGACTATATTACCAAAAATTTGCTAAGAAATACCTCTATTATTTGAATAAAGGATATCATAAAGCAAAAAGAACAAGTAGTTTTATGTATTTATGATATAATATGATGTCTTAATTTTAATTTCAAATAAGTTTTAATTCAAGATCACATGGAATCATTCTCTTGAAGAATAAAACAAAAAGGTAGAGATGGCCTCTCATATGAATTATAGCTAATATAAAAGGTGGGAAATGTGAGCTTTTGGTTGTTTTTTCAGCTTAGAGGCTATTGGATTTAAATTGTACTATTCCATCCAATTCTTTACCAGTGAAATTTTTCCTTTGTGAGGTATAACACTCGTTAAACAACATGTGTGTATGTCCAAGGGTTTGTTTAACTCAGAGAGATACAATATCTACAAGTTTTCCAAACACAAATGGCCAGTTCAAAGTTCTATGACCAGTGGCATGTAAACCGAAGCAATCAATGCAAGCCAGTGATGCTCTGTTAAAATTTCAAAGGTTACCATGCGTGGGATTTGGAATTTGTTTAGAGAAGCAATGCTAACCTTGACTCTCAGCAGAGTTACAGTGTTATTAAATTTGTGGCCTATCATCCATATTTTTAATCATTAATGTTTACCTTGAATATCAGATAATCACACATTGTACAGTAGGTTACTTCGTTCTTAAAGTTGGGTGATTGTTTTTTGTTTGTTTTTCCCCATATCCTGCCATTTTAAACTATTCTTTTTAAGAGTTTAAATTCAATTCTATTAATTCAACTCAGTGTCAGGTGATGAATTAATCAGGGCTCTCCAGAGAAACAGAGTGACAGGATATATATATGTGTGTGTGTGTGTGTGTGTGTGTGTGTGTGTGTGTATTATTATTAATATTATTTTAAATAAGAATTGGCTTATGTGACCTTGGGACCTAATTCTATAGGGCAGACCATAGGTCAGAGACTTGATGAAGATAAAGTTGAATTCCCCAGGAGAAGCTGACTCTCAGAAATTTTTTTCTGACTCCTGAAATTTTCAATTCTTTTTTTTAATACCTCAAACTGATTGAATGAAGAGACTCCCCTCATTGCTAAGAGCAACTCCTTTGTTGACTATCGATGCAATCAGTCCTAGATGCAAAAGACATTAATAATGTAAATCCATCTATAAAATGGATTACCTCAATTAGGCCGGTGCTTGCTTGACCAAACCACTGGGCCATAACCCGGCCAGGTTGACACATGAAATTAGCCATCATTTGTGGCCTGTGACACAGTTAATAGGGGTCTTTAACTGTCTCTGTGTAAACAATGGATTGGATTTGTGACTTGATTGCTAAAACTCAAGTTTAGGTTTTTTCTTGTTTAGTCTCTTTGTTGCTGAAATGGAAGTAGACATTAATTTTATTTTCTAAATCAGATCCTTCACTTTGAACTGAAAAGCTTTCTTATACATTGGTTAGCAAAGACTGATCTTTCAAGGAAAACATATCAAAAATGATCAGTTGAGGTTGAACTTCATCAAACCCTGTATAATAAGTGCTGAATATGTTAGGTGGTTTGAAGTTATATGTACCCCAGACAAACATGCTCTTAAGTTTAATCCATTTCTGTGGGTGTGAATCCATTGTAAGTAGAGCCTTTTGATGAGTTTACTTCTGTTAAGATGTGGCCCACCTCAATCAGGGTGGGCCTTAATCCTATTACTAGAATCCTTTGTAAGTGGAGTAAAATTCAGACAGACAGAGAGAAAGCCACAGAAGGAGTAGCTGGAAGCTGAACATCAACAGAATCCAGAAGAGAAGGGAGAGATCTGGAGGGGCCACCATGTACCTTGCCATGCAACAGACTAAGAACCAAGGGTCACTGGCAGCCAGCCCCAGAACATCAGTCTTCGGGAAGAAAGCATAACTTTGATGACATCTTGGTTTGGACTTTCTTTTAGCCTCATAACTGTGAAAAAATAAATTCCTATTGTTTAACCTAAACAATTTCATGGTACTTGCTTGAGCAGCTCAGGAAGCTAAAACAATGTATGAGACAGTTTAGTCAATGAGCAGTAACTCTTGTTTATTCAGGTCTCTTCTCCTAGCTTTAATGTGTTAAGTTCTTAGTTTTCTTTAAGTCCAAAAGAGAAACTTGCATTTCTAATTCACAATGTATAACTAAATCACAACGGTTATGATCTCCTGATGCTACTCTTTGACCTGCAGAAAAATAAGATTTCTTTTTGCAAATATTGCTCTGGAAATATTTTATTTAACATGTATATTTAACATATGTATTTCTTGGATATTTCGCTTGTAGCTGTAAATCTTCCCTTCCTTCATAGGTTATCAGTTTTAGGTATTGAAATTGAAGACTAGGATAATGGACTTAGAAGAACCATGTCTTCATCGTAAAATACTTACTGGCATTTTAACTTTGGACAAGTTTGTTCTTTCATTCTGGACTTTCTTCATCGTTCTCAAATGCTTCTGGGAGAATGATATCTCACACTGTACAAGTTGCTTTGTTGCATTGATATATATATAGTATTATTACTATAATAAGTTCATAGAATAAAAGAATACAATTAAATTATGTGGATAATATTTTGAACCTAAAATAACAAGTGATTTTTTTGTTTGTTTGTGACTTTAAATGGCAGGCCTTAAAATATATAAAATCAAAACATATTTAGTTATACTTTTAACTAAATGTATTATTGAACAGAATAACATGATATAAAAATCAGTTCGTTTCAAAAAATTCTGGTGGTACTTTGCCATGTTCAGGGATCAGACTAATTGCTTTTGAAAGCAGTAAATTTATCTTTTAAATACTGGGTTAGTATTGCTCTTCATTAAATGCTTTCATTTTGTCTTAAGAAGGAAAGCAAAAGAAAATTGCTACTTGTCTAAAAGAATTTTTATATCATTAATTCAGCAAACACTTGGATTTGCAGTAGTTATTAAATCATTAATTTAACAAATATATATCAAATGCCCAGTATCCTATCCGCTGGAGACAGAATGAGAGTCAAGATATAATTCCAGTCCTCAAGGAGTCTATAGTCTAATGCCAGTCTTCAGGGAGAAAACATTATCTTGTGGATGCCTCAACTTTGGAATTCTCCTAGTCTTAGAACAATGAGCCAAAAAATTCCTCTTGGTTTAGCCAACCTATTGCATGATATTTGTCTTAGCAGCTGGATAACTAAAACAGTATCTATGGCTCTCAGGCACGCAGTTGACTGAAGTGATTAAGGTCATGGACTATGAAGCAAATTGCATCCTGACTACTTACTAGCTGTGTACTCTTGAGCAAGCTGCTTAATCTCTGTGTGCTTCTGGCTTCTCATCTGTTAAATGGACACATTACCATGAACTAGCCTATTAAATCCTCATTGTTTAAGCCAACCATTGTAAGCTATTCGTTTTAGCATCTAGGAAACTAAGACTGAATTCATGATCTTACTCAACTATATTTTTGTGCATTTAGATTTTTATGTAAGCATAAAATCACCTTAATGTGCAGTTTCAAAATTCCAGATTTCAAATGTTCATGCTTCTGCTTTGTGGTGTCTTCCCAAGTCAACTCTAACCTTCACTTTCTGATGTGGGTTGTCTGAATCCAGCGATGACAGTCCTTGTTAAGAGTGAGACCAGTGTAAGACTAAAGATGCGTATGACTCTTCCAACTAAGAATGTTTACTTCCTGTGATAAAATTAAAAAAAAGTGGATTATGAAAAGCACAGAATATTGAAGATAGATCGATAGTAATCCAAGGCATTTTGTAACAGAATGAACTTTATCAATATGTAAATTTACTAGAATGTTACAAAACATATTTAATAAAAAATAGAGTGTGCTCATTGTATCAGGTAAAAACACTAGGAAAAATCATGTTGTAATGCTTGCTTCAACAGAAAAATTCTTGAGTATATGAATTAACAAAGTTCAGCTCAACTCAATTTTCTGTACAAGAGATGTCACACAGGGAAGCACACTTAGAGAGTTAATACTGAGAAGAAACATTTCTGTAAGACTATTTTTCCGTTAAGATTTTGGTATCTGTTAGTTCTTTGGGCAGATAAATTGTGTATCTTGTCTACTAAGCAAGTTTACTTT
Organism: Myrmecophaga tridactyla; assembly: GCA_004026745.1. Lineage (NCBI taxonomy): Eukaryota > Metazoa > Chordata > Mammalia > Pilosa > Myrmecophagidae > Myrmecophaga > Myrmecophaga tridactyla. The sequence goes on from PVIY010060168.1 coordinate 4,971, forward strand.
TGATTTTTTCAAGCAACTCTTCAGGTACTTTGCATATTCACATTTATAATTGTGCTGTGGCATACATTGTGCTGAGGATGTTGAGGGGTAGAGTAAACACTCCCCTACTCATTCATTCATAGAACAAATATTTATTGTGCATTTTCCATTTTTCAGTGAATTATCATGGGCATCTAGCCAGTTCCATGTACATTTTGACATTATTTGTGGGTTTCTGTTTTCAATGGCTTTGTCTAGTAACTTATCACAGTGGTCTTAGCAAATTTGAAGATATAAGAGGACAATTTTAAGAGTCTCCTGTATATTCTTTCATATATTTCAATATTTATTTAAAATGATATTTAATATGGAATAGTTACTGTGATTAAGTCTCATGAATCAGATCTAATAAATTTATCTCCACTCTGCCTGATTCTTTAATTATTTGACATATCATGTATCTCTTGGCTCCTATCCTCCAGCACCCAGCACACCACATGTTAATTTGAATCAAATTATATTAAAGCATGCCCTAAATCCATTAGCTTTTTCTGTTTGTGTAACAATCTTTCTGTGGTATGTGCTCATAAACATTAGCCACAGTTTATTTTTTAAGTTCTTTAAGTTGAGAACATAGCATCAAAATATACAGTGATCTATGAATTTGGTATATAATTCAGAATCAATAGAGTATATGAGAATAGGTATGTGATCTCAGAAGTATCAAAAGCAGCTGATCAATTCTGACAGCAATTGATAGGTTCAAGTGAATTTGTTATTTAAGCAGTGAAGCACCAGAATTGCTAGACTTTTTCCCTCACAAAATTTAAGTCTACTGATCTTCAAAGCACAGGGCTATTTAGATTTATATTCTCTGCACTCAACTAAATAGCTCATATAATTCTGTTGGATGGAAATAAAATACTGGTTTCAAAAGATGGCTTTTAAAATACTATAGTTTCTTGAGTGGGCCGCATGGCTCAGCAGGCAGAGTTTTCACCTGCCATGCTGGAGACCCCGGTTTGATTCTCGGTGTCTGCGCATGCAAAAAAAGAAAAAAAAACAAAAACAAAAACAAAAGTAATATAATTTCTTGCTCTAAGGGCATATAGTTTTTCAATCATTGTGATATTTTTAAAATTAGGATGCTTTTTGCAATTGGTGTGTTTTCTAATGTTGTTTTTCTTTTTTTCCCCTCCCAAAAGTCATTATTAAATTGATGCTATATCTACAGCAATAGTATATTAATATTGAAGAATAACAAAAGTTCAATGGAATATAAGATGGACAATTTAAATTTTGGATCAATTGCATGAAATATATGTAATTCAAAGACAAGCAAACTAAGCAACCATACATTTTTCAAATTAACTGAATTTCACTTGCCTTTCCTATTTCCCAGGATTCATGCAAATTGCAGAATTCTAGTAGCGTAATTATACTACTATAACCTTTACCCACATATAGGATTTTATGAAAACATGTTAAAAACTTCATGTTAAATATATATTTATTTTTTATTTTATTCATTCAATAATTATGTATTGGGAACAAGGAATTTTGCTAGTAATTTTAGTACAGTTTCTGGCATATTGGAGGCACTCAGTAAATGCGGAGTCAATGACTAAAACAGTGAATGGTTCAAAACACCATAATATACCTCAACCAATATTTAGATTTATATTATACTTGATATTTAGAGATTATTTTAGATATTTTTATCAAGATAGATTAATATAAATCTATATGAAGATTTATTTAAAAATCGTTAGTAGGGTATGTGGTTAAATTCTGACTTCCCTTAACACAGTGGATTAAAAACAGAAAGATACAAATGCAATTCTAGATCGTCAAATTGAATCATAAACTGACCTCTATTGTTTAAAGAAAATAATTAGTTGATGCTGTTGAAAAATTTTGTGTGTAGTCTTGAATATATGCAAACATGTGTAATATATGACAGTGGGTTAAAGGAGAAAATAATTTCTCCAAACCCAATCTAATGTACCTGTAATTATTTTTCTAATTTGCATGTAATATAGCAAACATCACAATGTTTTCAAGAATTTTCACATTGGAAAAGTCATTTTCTTAGGTGTTGTAGAAAACTGATGCTATAATTCCTAGTTTAACTGCACCATATTGTTCCTTACAAATATCTTTCCACTGATTTGTTAAAAATGGCCCCAGAAGAACATGTGAGATATAACAATTGAATATTTTTTACTATTTTCCCAAATTACATTTTTGTTGTATTTAAAGTAGCAGTGGGCAGTTGTATTGTATTTATCATAGGAGCTTTCCAAAGTTGTAACCTGTACCACATATTAGAGGGTGATGTTGTATTGTCTCATTTGTTGTATTTCTGCTCAGATCTCTCAGAATAAAAGACAAGTGCCAGACTCAGCATTTCTTCTTCTCCAAAAAAAGCAGCGCTGGTAGCTGGAGGTCATTTTTTTGTGTGGACTTTCTGTAATTCATTTGCCCAGTGTATATATTTCAATGGACATAGTTCACTCTTTGTTGATTAGCATTTTAAGTATACTCACTGTCTGCCTGGATTTTGTAAGTCATTTGTGTAAAGGATTAAAGTGTAAATATTAGGTCATTGGCTTTCAAAGGGGCAGATGGGCTGATACTATAGTTTAAAAATCTTTAAATGAATTAATTCTTTAATATTTGAAAGTTTGTACCCTAGCCAAAAATATACGTGATGGGTTTGTGAAGTTATGTTTTTGTATGCAAAATGCACTAAGTATTTTCAGAGGTGATTCTGAAGTTTAAAAACTTAGATAATTCCATATATTAAGTTTTAAAAGTATTGATTGAATTGGATATTACTTGCACCTCTATTTAGCACTCCTCTTGCCTTATTTTAGGGTTGTTTTTTGTTGTTGTTGTTTCATTTTTGCTTTTAATTTGTAAAGTTCTTGGTAGAAATGACAGTGCATATTCTTATTTTTTTGTATGTATCAAGAAGGTCTAAAATTGTTTCAAATACAATGTAAACTTGTAAGAAAAATTTTGAATTACTCTTTGTACCAAATCAAATGCAAGTATAAATCTGCCTCATTCTTTGCACAAGATGATTTAAATTTTAGGGTCAAGATCTACAGATAACGGACATAAAGTTAAGTATTGTGTCACAAAACCAGAGAGGTGATGTGGCTAACCAGGAATTTTCATGAGGAAAACAGAGATATTACATAGAAATCTCCATTTACAACTCATTAGAACTGCCAATAAGTAAAAATAGGAGGTAATTATTATTTTTCCTATCAAGGTAAACTTGGTGGTCATCGTGTCATATATATGTATTATGATTTACAATGACTTAGATAATTCTCTGAATTTAGCTCTTAATAGAACTTAATAGTTCTGTTGGTGATATGGAAAAAATGTATCTTAAGCTTTCTGCTGTCTTCAGTGTGTTTATAACAACAGCAGTCTTAATTCTGCCACTAACTAGTTTGCCACTAACATTGCTTTGTATAAGTCTCTGCAAAAGTTTTTTCTAGACTTCTACATCACAAATGCTTCTAATTTTTCTCTTACCTGATTGTGGCTCCTTCTTATTAGTCTTCTCCAGCTCCTTTTCCACCTTTGGACCTCTAAATGCTGTAGTGCTCTGACTTCTGTTCTCAGCACTCACCTTTCTGCTGTCTATGCTCTCTTCTTATGTGTTCAGATAATCTGATTTAAATCCGTGACTTTATACACCATCTATGTACTATTCTTTTTCAAATTTTTATTAACAGCCATAATTTCTCCCCTGAATTCTTAATTCATATATTAAATTATACAACATTTCTACCTGGATGTCTAATAGACATTTCAACTTAACTTGGCCAATTTAGAATTATTACCTCCATTAATTTTACTATAGCTCCTCTCCCTTTCCCAAACCTGCCCTAGTTCCATAAACGACTCAAGCATTCTCCTTGTTGCTTAGATCAAAATGTAAGAGTCCTTATTGAGTTCCTTTTTTTTCTTCTCACACTTCACATCCAATTTATCAGTAGGAACTGATGGCTTGATCCCCAAAATGTATCCAGAATCTTTCCACTGCTCCCCATTTCCTTTGCTATAGTCCTAGATTAAATGACCATTATCTCATGTCTGGGCTACTATCCCAGCCTGGTTTCTCGGCCTCCAATCTTGCCCCATGTGGTCTGCCATTCACATTTAGTATCTTAGTTTGTCAGGGCAGTTATGGCAAATACCACACTTTGAGTTGGCTTAAGCAGCAAGAATTTATTGTCTCATAGTTTGATATAAATCAAACATCATGTTTTCTCTTGGAGTTAGTAGCATGCTAGTACTGGCTTGCCACAATCTTTGAGGTTCCTGGTTTGCGTCTCTGTTTTCTATCACATTGCAATGTCCTAGGTTGTCTCCTGCAATTTTTTTTCCTGATTTCAATGAAACTTCCTGTCTTTATAAGGCCTCCAGTAACATGAGTTAAGGACCACATTGATTTATTTGGCCACACCCAACTAGATCCTTAAAAATCTTATTTACAAGTGATCTACATATAACTGATTTTCAAGGGTCCTATTTACAAATGGGTTCACACACAGGTACTCAGATTGAGATTAAGAGCAGGACTTTTGTTGGGGTACATGATTAAATCTACCACATCCAGTCAGTGATCTTTCTAAAGCTTCAAGCAGATCTTGTCATGTTACTGTTTAAGAATTGACCTATGACTATGCACGACAACCAGAATGAATTTCAACCTCCTTTCTGAGGTCTAAGGAGTTCAGCAAAAGCTCTCTTTCCTTTCTCACTGGACTTCATCTACCTCTATCCTCCTCTTATTCCCTATCCTATAGATAGCCAATCCTTTTTTTCACTGATTGCATCTTAAGGCCTTTACATGTACTGTGTCTTTTGCTTTATATGACAGTCCTTCCCCATCTCTCCACAGCTGTCTCCTTGTCATCACTCATATTTCAACTGATATGTCACCTCCTCGGAAAGAGCTTCTTTGACTCCCCTCAATGAGGATGCAGCTCCTCACCAGACATACTCTCACAAACACCTGATTTTATTTTCTTCCACCTATCAGTACATGAAATTATTTTATTTATTCATGTATTTACTTGTTTATTTGCTGTCTTCCCTACTGGAATATAAACCCCATTGAGGGCAAGGGATATCTAAGTCTTGTTCAATGTTGACTCTCCAGCACCCAGAATAGAGGCTGGTACCTAGTAGGTCATCAAAAAGTATTTGTTAATAGGCTTACTAATTGGCCTTTAGATTCTACCTGTAAAATGAAGAGCATAGAACCAATTATGTCTAAAGTCTTTGTCATTCCTAAGATTTTGCTCTGTTCTCCTAAAACTGGATTAATCTATGGTAAGTCAGAATACAGGGCAAAGAATGATATGGTCCATATTTTAAAACTTCAACTTCTGTGTGAGACCAAAGGAAGATATATTTATTTGGTGCAAAATTTATATTTTGGATAGTGCATTTCCTAATTTAACTTTGATGGTCAATTTCACTGAGCACCATAAATTCACAGAATCTTGAAGACTGTGTGAGATTTTGTTGGTTTGTACAAGTTAGTGTGATGTGCCAATATATCCCAGAGTAATAGAGGCAGTGAATAAAAAAGTATCTTCAAAGTCCCCTTGGGGTTCTGGGGAGAAAGGAGGAAATATTTCACTTCTCCATATGGGGAATTCCTGATATTTTCACAAGCAGTGGGGACAACCAAATGAATAGACTGAGCTCTCAATCTTGGGTTCACCCCTATGAAACTTATCCCTGCAAAGGAGAAGCTAAGCCTATTTAAAATTATGCCTAGGAGTCATCCCCAGGGAACTTTTTTTGTTGCTCAGATGTGGCATCTCTCTCTAAGCCAATTTGGCAGGTGAAGTCACTGTCCTCCCCTCCTATGTGGGACATGATTCCCAGGTGTGTAAATCTCCCTGGCAATAGGGGACAGAACTCCTGGGATGAGCCAAGACCCAGCATCATGGGACTGAGAAAGCCTTCTTGAACAAAATGCGGGAAGAGTGAAATAAGAGAAAATAAAGTTTCAGTGGCTGAGAAACTTCAAACAGAGTCAAGAGGTTATTCTTATGCATTATATAGATATCCCTTTTAAGTTTATGGTATATTGGAGTGGCTGTAGGGAAGAACCTGAAGCTGTTCAGCTGTGTCCCAGTAGCCTTGATTTTTGAAGATGATCATATAATGATATAATTTTTATAATGTGGCTGTATGATTGTGAAAACCTTGTATCTGATGCTCCTTTTATCCAGGGTATGGACAGGTGAGTAAAAACAAATATGAATAAAAAGCAAATAAGTAATAGGGGAAATAAGCAGTAAAATAAATTGGGTAGATTGAAATACTAGTGGTCAATGAAAGGAGAAGTAAGGGGTATGGGATGTATGAATTTTTTCTTTTTCTTTTTTTTTCTGGAGTGATGCAAATGTTCTAAAAATGATCATGATGATGAATATACAACTATGTCATGAATTGTGAGCCATTGGCTTTAACCATGTATGGACTGTGTGTGTGTGTGTGTGTGAAGATTTCTCAATAAAAAATGTTTTTAAAAAACTAGATTGATCTGAAAAATGAAGACAGCAAAATGTTCAAGTCATACCCATCTTATAAGACCTAGATTAACACATACCTCTGACCCCCTTGATCTACAGGGTCTTTCTCTTCCTGTGTGAAAAGCTTTAAAGTCTCTCCATGCCAATCTTCAGTAAGTCACATACAAGTTTGCCTTTGTTAAGTGCTCTTTCATGTATGTCTATAGCTAATTTCATCTT
>PVIY010060169.1:0-11744 GCA_004026745.1 Myrmecophaga tridactyla
TGATGCAAATGTTCTAAGAAATGATGAATATGCAACTATGTGATGATATTGAGAATTACTGATTATATATGTAGAACGGAATGATATGTCAATGTTTTTGTTTGTTCTTAATTTTTTAAATAAATAAATAAAAATTAAAAAATTTTAAAAAAATCAACAAGTGGTGCTGCAATATCAGGAAACTCACATGGAAAAATAATGAAATGTGACCCTGCCATACGGCATACAAAAAAGAATTCATAAGCATTTGAACAAGAAGTTTCAGCATCACATTTGATTGAAAGAAAAGGAAGAAGCCTTAGATTTAAAGAAGGAGCCCACCTTTGAAGCACAAAATTGAAAAGATCATGAATTATCCCAAATTCTGATTACTGATGAGAAAGGAGTTTTGACCAATAAAAAAAGTACTTTGACCATGTACTTCCACCTACTTATGCAAACAGTTTTCTGTTGACAGAGACTACTACCAAGACATAGAAGAGATCACACAGCTATTTCAAGCTTAAAACTGAGGTCTCTGCCTGGCTGTAGCAAGAATAAATGAGTTATGAGGTCACAAAGCAAGTAAGTTATTTCATTTCTTAAGAAAAGTTATGATGTGAAAACACCAGCCATATTCAACACTAGAAACTGAACCTGATGTGTCAGACATCAAAATGGCATCTGATAACCCCCCACCTCCAGCTTGTGTTTTTGAGGTAAGTTTCCTAACCTGAATATCCAGGCAGTTAGGTTTCATAAATGCAAGCGAATTACTAAGGACATTATTGGCAAAACGTGCTTGAACAACCTCCATGGAATGGATCTTACCTTCAACAACATGCTTTCCAAGACGTGGTGGTGGGCCATGATGGAAGTCCATGTCCATGTCAAAACTGCTAATGGTCACTTCTTTTGTTTTGTTTGAGTTTTTACCAAGAAGCAAAATGACTTGATGTAGAAGATCTATGTTCGGCACCAAGAGATTTATTAGATCAAGACTAAAACGAGGCCAGTCATGACCAAAGGCTGAGAAGAAGTGGACACAATTGCTGACCAGTACAAATTCGCATTTTAGTTAATGAAAAAAATATGTGCTTAGAAGTGAGCTCAAATGTGCCATGGAAAAGTTCTGAAAAGATTTCATTTGAACGTTGTATACAAACTTAACATTTAAATTGTAAATGCTAAAATTCCCTAAAACTTTCGTTTTTTCCTTACCACAATGATATAATATAAAGAAAATGTAAGAAATTAATTTTTACCTAACCCCAGGACCCCTAAATCCTCTTCAGTTCGCTCCAGTATGCCATAGGAATATTTTACTTTCTCCATATGCTGGGTTGTGGACGCCCGTTTAACTCATTCACATCTAGTCACACTGCATAGAAACACCAGCACACACAGATACGTGCACATAGGCACATGTGTACACACACATTCAAACTGCACTCACATCCACACTTGAACTAATAAACACTATCAGGCACTCATAAGAACAAATGCACACATACAACCCTCCTCGTATATGCAGAAACAGGTCAGTGGGTAACCACCCACCAGCACATCAGATAAAGATATACAACACACACACACACAAACACATGTGCACATATACGCCCACCCCCTTCTATAGAAATACAGGCCTAGCCAGAGACACATTGGATACATGCAGAGACACACACACACAAACCAAACTGTATGAACCTACAAGCTTCCAGACAGAGTCATGCTTACACAGACGTGAGAATTGACATTCAGGCACAGGTCAAGTTTGGCTCATATCCTTCAGATCCAGACCCCACATCCCCACCCACTGGCTCTTTTTTTTTTAACTTTTTTTTATTGTATAATATAACATATACAAAGCAAAGAAAGAAAAAAGCAATAGTTTTCAAAACACTCTTTAACAAGTAGTTACAGGACAGATCCCAGAGTTTGTCATGGGCTACCATACCATCCTCTCATATTTTTCCTTCTAGCTGCTCTAGAATATAGGAAGGTAGAAGACTTAAATATTTTTTTATCATCACAATCAACTTTTTTCCTTTTGGGTGTGTGAAAAATAACATGTATACAAAAAAGCAATAAATTTCAAAGCACAGCACAACAATTAGTTGTAGAACAGATTTCAGAGTTTGGTATGGGCTACAATTCCACAATTTTAGGTTTTTACTTCTAGCTGCTCTAAGATACTAAACACTAAAAGAAATATCAATTTAATGATTCATCAATCACATTCGTTTGTTAAACTCTACCTTCTCTGTATAACTCCACCATCATCTTCTTTCTTCCATTCTTTAGGGGTATCTAGCCTATGCCCATTCTAACTTTTTCACGTTGGAAGGGGCTGTCAATAATATGGGGCCCACACCACTGGTTCTTACACCAAGAGCTAAAAACCCACTATCATACACAAACCCACTCTTGCAACTCTGCCTTGGCACATATACACATACTCACAGGTACAGACATGCTCACTCAGACAGGCACATGGCTCAGGCCCACTGCTACACACACACAGAGGCAAGCAAGCACACAGAGCAATGCAGACTCACATACACAAACCCACATATCCACTGATGCCTACAAACGCAGAGAGACACAAGACCTCACCCATTCACACCTGCTCATACACTCTCATGCAACACAGATTCACACATTCTAGCATATAACCATACGGACACAAACGTTCTATACACAAACACACACACAGGTCAACACATATATAAATCTGGACACCAACCCTCTTGCATAATAGACTCTCACACCATGCATACACTCACCTACTACTACAAAACGTGTTAGCATATTCAGATAAAGCACTCTGGCATGAAAATAAAATAAATAAAACACACTGGTATGCACACACACACACACACACACACACTGATAAGAAGCATGCTTACACATGCAGACATACCAGCAACACAAATAATACCCACACTCACACAGACACAAAAACTACCACAGATAAAGGTGTGTTCTCCCATGCATCCAGATGTGTGTGCATTAGGAAATATACACACAGGGGCAAACCCCCTCCATCCATTCACTAGACACACATTTTCTTTCTCACACACTCATGGTTTTCTATACACACTGGGACACAAATCCACTTTCGTGTACAGGGACACTCTCACATACACACAAGATATGCTAATCCTCACACACATGCATACAAACAATGTGGCAAATATGCACATAGAAACTGCCTCACTCACACTTACAGATGGACTACACACTGTCATGTATAGTAATTATAATAATAGGTAACACTTGATTTGGCACGGAGGGCTCATTAAATGTCAGGCATGGTTCTAAGCACTTTTCAAATATTAATTCGTCCAGTACTCACTCTAGGAGGTAGATAGTATTATTATCTCCACTTTACAGATAAAAACTGAGGCCAAGAGAGGTTAGGTGATATGCCCAAAGACACATGGCAGAAGTAGGATTGAAACCTAGAATCTGGCTCCACAGTCCTTGAAGAGTCAACTTACTTACATATAGAAGGATATCCACCTCCCCTTATAGATACACACCACTCTAGCACAAGGACATTACACATACAAACCAGCTCCCATTTACTGACACACTCAAGTAGGCACATGCACAGATAAGCATGGGCATGTTCATATTTAGGAACATTCCAGAAGAGAGATATAAGCCCTAGGAAATACACACACATTCATACACATACCCACAATCACACATGCTATCCAGACACACCCACATCACTGAGCACCCAAAACATCCAGACACACCACCTACACAACATCCAGATAAATCCACACTCACATACAGATACACCCACATTCTCAGATACATTCCCCTCCCCGATATACCAAACATTCTCACACACACTATCATATCCAGATATGCTCATACTCATGCACACGTCCCCACCCAGATAAACTCATTCTCACACACCCCACACAGATTCACCATACACATCATCCAGATACACCCTCTCTCTCTCTCACATACACCATCCGAAGACCTACACGCATCCTATCCAGATATACCTACACTCACATGCCTCAATCCAGATACACCCACTTCTGCATGCACCCAACAGATATGTCCACACTCACACACATGCCATACGAATACACCCATACTCGTACATACACATCTCAAATACACCTACACTCATATACACCACACCCAGATAGAGCCACACAAACACAAACCTCAAACTCAGATACACCCAAACTCATGCACAACATTCAGATACACTCAGATTTACACATGGTCCACCTAGACACTCACACTCACAAATTCCCAACCCAAATACATCTACGCTCTTGCGCAGACACACACATCATTTAGATACCCCCCACATAATCCAGAGACACCCACACTCACACACACATCCCATCCAGATACACTTACACTTTCTTTTTGTCTCTTTCTCTTGCTGTCTCTGTCTCAAACACACCCAGCCCAAATACAGCCACATCCACAAAAACAGTCATAGACACAAAGTGCTATCCAGATATATCCATCCTCTCAATCACACACCATCCAGATTCATTCCATAGAGACCACTGAGGTACACTCATACCGACACACACACCATCTAGACACACTCCACAAGATCCAGATACACTTACATTCACACGCATCCCACCCAGATTCATCCAGCTCTCACATATACCATCCAGGAGCACCTCCCAATACAGACCACAACCCAGATGCATCCATGCTTTCCTCCCCTCCATGCCACCCAGATACACTCACTCTGTCTACACACATCCCACTCAGATAAACCCCTAAAAACTTTCATGCACACCATGCAGCTATACAGACACATACACCCAAGTAATATACACTTCCATGTCCCACCCAGATACACAACCAAAGTTCTCACACACACCATCCAGATATACTTTACTACACACTACACCACTGACATACATCCATGCTCACACACACACACACACACACACACACACACACCATCCAGACATACCAACATCTAAACACATTCACCCAAAATACACCCACATACTCTCTCACACACAACCCAGATGTACCCCCATACTCTCATACAAACCACCCAGATAATCCACACTTCGGACATACACAAACATACACACACACCTCATCCAGAGACCCACACCCATGTCCCAATACATCCGTACTCGCCCCCCAACATGGTTACACCCAAACTTTCACACAAAATCCAAATATATCCACATACTCCTCCCATCAGATACATCCATGCTCTTATACCCCCAGAAACACCTATATTCTCTTACACATGCACACAACCCAGATACACCCCCCACTCTCTCTTATTCACCACCATTCTGATACACCCACACTCCACACACAATGCAGATACACCCATATTCTCAGATAAACAATTCAGTTCTACCCCTATGCTACACACACATCTCACACATACACCTTCACACACCATCCACAGACACCCTCCCAATTACATGCACACTTGCATACACTCCCAATCCCACTCAGACGTGTCCAAATTCTCTCTCATACACACCATCCAGATACACCCCATCACACAATCCCATCACCCAGATACACTTTTGCTCTCATCCACCTACACACCATCTGACTTGCACACACCCCACCCCAATACACCCATATTCCCTCATACACATATTCTAACCAGAAACATCCACACTCCCTCCTACACACACAACACAGATACACCCACACTAGCAAGCACACATACCGACTAAATACACTCCCCTGACTCTCTCTCTAGCACCATTCAGATACACACACTCTTGCCTCCTCAAATATACACATCTTCACGCATATTCCTACTCAGCTACACTTAAACTCTCACTCATATCATACTTTGCCCAAATAGCCCTATGCTCCCATACTCCCTCACAAACGTACCATTTAGATACACTCACACTCACAACCACCCCTCCCAAATACACCCAAATGTCTCACATACACATCGTACCCAGAGTCAACCATGCTTTCTCTTACACACAAACAACTAGATTCTTTCTCTCTCTCATTCTCACCAGATATACAACACTAAACACACACACGCACATACACACCCTCCCCTACCCAGTTACAACTTCATTCATACATATACAATCACGTCTAGATTTCTACTTGGATGGCATAATTTGGGTGCCCTCTGTGAAAACCATTTATCCACTCTAGGTACCACACAATGCCATCCTGCCCTTGGCAATTGATGGTGAGGGTCAGGAAGGGAGATCTTCGTGTTTCAAGGAATCATTTTCTAAAGAGGTCACAGTTCGCCTTCCCCAGTAAGGAATCACCCACTAATGGTTCCCATTTTCCAGGTGTGAACAATAACAGGAATCATCCCGAGACGCCAACGAAAGCCAGCACATGGGCATGTCCAAAGAGGCCACAGAAAGGAATCATGGATCACTCATGTCTCATAACTTACCCTTTTGCATAATGTCGACATAGTTACAAACAGACATGGTCTAGCAGGGCGCTACTGACTCTCAAACATGCACCTAAAATACATGCTGGGGTGCACACAATGTCTCACACTCACAAATACCCTTGTTTATCACTACTCCCCTCAGGGATACGGCCCATATGCACAGGCTCAAGGCTGAGTGTGCCTCTCTCTCTCGCTCTCACATACACACACATAATTACATACAGGCCCAAATACTTACATTCATCCCCACACATTGGCACATTCACAGCAATGCACACTCACTCTGTACCTGATCACACATCCATTTACTTCCCAACATAGGCATATCCATGTCATACATTCCCGTGACACATACCCCTGAATGATATATGTTCACTTGCAAACACAGGTGTACATACAGGCATAGTTACACATGCCCACAGACAGGCAGACTCTGTCTCACACCCAATCAGACAATGAATAGACACGAATATGCAGAGGCAAGCTCACACACCCAGACACATCCACACAAGTCTATACAGACACAGGTGGATTCACACACATATACACCTAGATATGCACATACTTGTAAATGAGATGATGTACACATATACAGACATTCTAAAACACACAAACTTGCACAAATGGGCATGTACACCTATGAGCATATTCATATGTACATAGACTCATGAATCATTTATTCTTATATACAGAAAATTAGGCATGGAAGCCAAGTGCACTCACACAATTACAGTAAGGCATACACACTACATACATTCGCACATTTATATACCCATTAGAAACTATGCAAACAGAAGAAGATTCATTTACACCTATATTCCCACAGACAGACTTGGACACAAAGGTACACTCACCCACGTGCACACGTGAAAGTAGACTCACATATTCTCATACACACTTGAATGCCTGCACCAGAACAACTGATAGACACACTCATCACAGACACACACTCAAAGAAAAGACACAAACTCAAACGTATTTATAGACCAACAGTGGCATATACAAACATGCAGTCACTTATATGCACCTCAAAATGATATAGAAACACAAACACACAAATGCAAAGAATTAAAACTGTACAAACAGCACAAATTGTACATTCACATACATGTACATTAGACACGCATATACTCAGGCATATCCATATCCATGCACACCCATTCACATATACAATTAGCTGTTCATGAACACACATATATACACACATGCTCACTCAAATACACACACACACAGCCAGATGTGCACACATACTAGCATGTACATACACATATATACCCAAAGTCACTCATAGGCATATCCAAACACATATTCACATTCATATTCAGAAACTCAAACAAAACACAAGACATGCACATCCAAGTATTATGAAATGTAGTTACACATACCACAGTCACACGTGCACTCACACACAATGGTGAACCCACAAACACAAGGAGACACATAAATAAATGCATCCATTCACGTATGCACACAGTGCGATAAGCATATATGTACAAGTATACACCCCCCGCAGCCATACTCACATATATAATGAGAGACGCACCCATAAGCACATGCATGAAATAAATTTTCATTAACACAACATATATTCGCAGACTCTCCCCTACCTCCATAGTTAGTTCTGCTTATATCAGCGTGCCCACATACAGTAACATTTCCCCAATCAGATGTAGGCACATATTGTCTACAGACAATATCAAACATGCACACGTAGACACACACGCATAATTTAAAATGCTGGCAAATCCACACAGACATTCACACACAGGCCTGTTCACACGTAGACAGGACAGACACACCTACACAGGAGCATGTTCACACACACATACACGCAGAGACATGCACACATATATGTCCTTAAACTCTCAAATACCATTCAGATACACTCATACTCATACGCACATGTAAGCATACACAAATATACACAATTAGACACAACTGGGCAATCACCTAATCAGACATGCATACCCAGGCACTCCAAAATCCATGCACTCACACACATACAGTCAAGCATTCACACCCAAGTATAGACTCAAAGACACACTGAGACCACAAACCTATACAACCAGACATTCAACAGGCCTATTGGCTCAGAGAAACACATTCTCACTCAGGTCCAGAATGAAACATGCCCACTTGCTCACCCAGACAGACATGCATAGTCATACCCACTCCCCCGGGACACACAAGCCTACCCACAAACGCACACACTCACACTCACCATCACAGGGCCTGCTCCACACACACAAAGACTCGTACACATCCACAGTGCTCGCATATAGACATGCACACTCAAACAGGCTGCATACATAGCCATACGTTTGGCAGTCGCACATGTACACCCACGCTCAGGCCCAGGATGCCTCTGGACCACGGGTTGGGTCCCCTCCCTTCCCCACCAAATGCTTCTTCAGAAAAGTCTACTCTTTATCCAAAAGCCCAGCCCTCCCTGCCTCCACAGAAGGGGTCTTCTGGGCCTCACTCTTTCCCTTCCACTTCCTCTTTGTCACCTGACTTTGAGGACCCTCCTCCAGCCACTGACCCCTCACTCTGTGTTCACCCCCCCCCCCCAATCTCCACACCTGCAAACCAGCCAGCAGATCCCACTCTACCCCTACTCCCGACTCCAGGTGAGCAACTCCCTGGGACCCATCCTCACAGGTCTAGCTGCTGCATTGGCCACACCCAGCTCTAAGCCCTGTGATCTCAGAAGCCTCAGCCTTGTCTCCAGGCACTGCTTGCCACTGACCAGAGCCAAACTCTTGCCAAGTATCCCCTCAACAGGGAGACGCATACATCACCAGGGTCAGGAATACTGCAGGCTGTAAGCCAAGCCTTTGCTAGCTCACGGGGGCTCAGCCTCTGTGTGTGTACATACACAAACACGGACAAGTGCAGGTAAAGAAGCCTAGAGTGGGGTGGGGATAGGAGGCTCTGCCCACAACCACCATGTATCACTCCCTACAAATGAGAAGTAACAACACAGAGCTGTTCCTGTCTCCCTTCCCCTTCCCCCAAATTGCCCGCCTGCTGTCCTCCTCAGATCTCTGCTGAGACCCTGGAGAAGAAAGACCAACCCCTCCCCCAAATAATCAGTAATGATATTAATCACGAATAATCAGCAACAAAATTGACCATAGCTTTGCTGGCATTGGTTCAATGCCACCTCCATGCCACATCCTTTATTTACATGCACCAACTCAATCCCTACACACACCCATGAAGAGCTTCCAGACCCTTTGACAGATGGGAACACTGAGACTCGATAAGTAGCATGCTTTCACTAAAGTTACAGAACTAGTAGTTGGAGGAAGTGTCCCTGGTAGAATCCCTCTATGTTTTCCATATACCAGGCTTTCCTGCCCCTCCAGACTAGTTTTGGGGAAGCGGGGACAAAGAAACTCTGGCCACTGTGCACTAAGCCGTAGCTCGGGTGGGGGGGGGGTCCCCTGTGCACTGTGCACTGAGCCATAGCTCTGGGGGGGTCCCCTGTGACCTCTGCAGGCTGTCATGTGGCTTGGTCCTTGTTCTCACAGAGCCATCCTGAAGCCACCAAGCAGCCTAAGGGCTGGAAATGCTCCCCACCTCCACCTCACCTTCCTTCAGCCTTACAGTGGCTTCCTCTCCCTAGCTGGGAATCACAGCAATATTGTCAATGGTGAGTGGGTAAAAGTGTGTGCTACCTGTGGGGAGACACAGGGGCAGCAAAGAAAGGAGGAAGGGAGAAAGGAAGAAAGGAGAACGGAGTTGGGGGAAGGGTGGTTGGTCTGGGCTGGGAGCAGCATCTCTGTCATGTCTTCCCACTTGCCTGCTACCTAGGTGCTCACACACAGACAGACACACACCCTGCATGCAGGCCAAGCCTGGAGGAGAGTGGGAGAGGGGAGAGGGAAGAGACACAGAGACGGAGAGAGAGAGAGGAGGTGGCGGCAGGAGGCTAAGCCTGCCCAGGGTGCAGGTATTGTGAGGGGAGCACAGCCGAGCTCCTGGGCATCCCCTCCACAGCTAGCACACAAGGAAACACACACACAACCTCATGCCCAGGTGTGACCGTAATGATAAAAACAGACCCTGTGTGGAGAAACAGGTGGTGGTTCCCTTTCTCATGGGACATTCGGGACTGAGGCAGATGGGGATGGCCAGAGAAACCTCTAGTCTTGGGTGTTCAAGTAACCCCTGTGATGGAGCAGAAAGACTGACAGAGTAAGAGAGAGGCATGGCCGAGCAGAGCATGGCAGTGATGGAGACTGTGAAATATGTATGGGGAGACAGAAGTCCCAGGCCCCCCTTCCTTGGTGGAGGGGTGCTGACTGCTTACCTGGGCTCTCTCAGCCGGGCTGTCTTGGAATCCAGGGAGGGGGCTTAAGCAGTCTCATCCAGGGGATATCACAGCCCAGGCCACATCGTGGGACCCTCAGTGATGTGGTGGCCAGTGACACTCCTGCTTCTGTTGCCCTGGATACAGCCGGGCTGGTCTAAATCGCAGGCATCAGGGGAAACAGCACGGGAGTGTACTGGGCAGGGCTGGGGGTGTTGGGGAACACCAGGTGGGCAGCCCACAGCCTTTGGGTGCCCAGCCAGATGGCAGGCAGGGGTCCAGGCTGGTGCTTCCCCGACTACACACTCCCATCCCCATCTTCATGCCATCGCCAGGCTGGGAGGGGGGCCAGCGCTGGTCCCTGCTAACCGTCTGCCCGCTGGCTGCCGGTCCGCCGCCCCCCACCCCCACCCCCAGCCTGTCTGCCTGCTGGCCGCCGCCTTTTGTCCTCAGAAGACACAGTCCCCGCGGGGCCTCTGCCAAGCCTCCAGAAGATGCTCAGGGTCCGGGGCTCCTCCCTGGGAGCACTCGGGCCATGGCCTGGGAGAACCCCAGGTTAGGGGGGCTCTCATCCAGGCTCACCCTGCTCCCCAGGCCTGGCGGGGCTGGGGAAGAGGTGCAGGTCCTCAGCCAGAGGCAGCAGCAGAGGTGGTGTTGGGGAGGGGATGGACGCCAGAAAGAGGGGGTGGGGTAGAGAAAGAGAGGCTGGCCTGATAGCTGTGTCCCGGGTTTTAGATCCGGGTTGAGGAGGGTGGCTCAGAGCATCCGAGGGGGGTCCTGATGCAAAACGGGGGCAAGATGGCCCTGCCGGAGGGACTCTTCGGGCCTGGGAATCACCTCACTGCATACATATCCAGGTTCCAAGATGCTAGGGACATTCAGCCTGGGCGGGGCATCAGCGGGGAAACGGGGACCACGGACTGGACCCCATCCGGTCTGTCCGTCCCCCCTCTCCTCGATTTGCACGGTCCCTGCCTCTGGGGCGGGCGGAGGAGGGAGGGAGTCAGAGAGGGAGAGGGAGAA
>PVIY010060170.1:0-11725 GCA_004026745.1 Myrmecophaga tridactyla
TTGCACAGGGGGAGGGCTTCGGGGTGCCAGATGCCGATGTGCGAGTGTACAGGGGTGAGACACAGATGGCGGGGGTTGCAGGACATGGTTCAGGGCCTGGTGATATTGGGTGGGTGGGGCCCTGGTGCAGGTGTGCAGGTGCTGGGGGTTGGGGCAGGGGTGCATGCATGTACAGGGCGGGGGCTGTGCGGCACAGACGTGCACGCGAACACCTGCCAGGTATGAGAGCAGTGTGCTTGTGCCAGGGGTTGGGGCAAGGGTGTGTAGGTGTGTGGGACAGACAGGGTGGGGTCCAGGGGTCAAGAGGTCAGTGCACCCACGCAAGGGTGCCCAGCAGGGAAGATGTGGCTGTCCACCACAAAATCCACTGTGTTATCCATCCCCGTTTTAACCTCCAACTTTCCTTCTGGTAACATACATGACTCTACACTTCCCCTTTCAACTACATTCACCACATTCATTCAACAGAACATTCAGTCCTGTTAATTATTCTCACAATAAATTCCAAGCCTCTTTCTTGAGAGCCTGTGATAGCTAAGACAATGCTGGCTGCTGTAACACATGAACTCTGAAATCTCAGTGCATTAGCATATTTGCAGGTTTCTTCTCACTGCAAAGCCCCGTGCAGATGTCCAGCAGGCAGCCTTCCATGCGGGAGTCCAGGCTCCACCCACCTTGTAGCTCTACTGCAGCTTCCACGGTCTCTGTGGAAAGGAGAAGAGACCATAGAGAAGGCACACCTGAGCCTTACCCACATGGGTGGGGAACTAGCACATCTCTGTTCAGCTCACATTCCATTGGCAAGAACTATTCATAGGGTATGTTAGTTCTTTAACTCTGCATAACCAAAAACTGACTACCTTAAAACAATAAACATTTATAACCTGATAGTTTGTGTGGTCAGGAATTAAGGAGCTTGTCTGAGTGGTTCCGGCACACAGCTGCAGTCATCAGCCTTCGTCGAGCTGTTGTCCAGGGAAGCAGTCATCAGAAGGTTTCAGCGGAGCCACAGGACCTACTTGCAAGATGGCTTGCTCACCTGGCTTCCGGCAAAAGGCCTCGTTCTTTGCCACGAGGATCGCCCCATGGGGTTGCTTGACTGTCCTCAGAGCCCGGCAGGTGATTTTCTCTACAGTAAGTGATCCAAGAAAGCAAGATGGAGGTTGTGACATCTTCTGTGACCTGGGCTTGGAAATCACACGTCATCACTTTTGCATGATCCTATTGATAATACAGGCCAGCTCTGCCCAGTATAGGGAAAGACTAACACAGGGGTGAGAATAACAGCTGGCAGCTGGCAGCTGGCACTGGAAGGCTTGGGGACCAATGAGGCCACGCTCAACTGCAAGGGCGTCTGGGAGATATAGGCTGTGGCTGGGCAGCATTTCCCAGCATTAGCTTACATATGGAAGGGTTGGCTATTTAGTGCACAGCTGTTCATTATGGCCAAAGATCCTCTCCCCAGGAGTCTCACTGGTGTCTCTGACTGCCCATGTGGCCTTCCTGGTCTTGTTTCCCCTCTTTACAACGTCTGTGTCCTTTTCCACTGCCTGGAAACTATCAATGATACCTTCTGTCTTGGCTACTGGCTCAAGTCAAAGCAGTAGGTGATTTTTATTGGTGTAGGTCAGACACAAGTTTGAGAGACCACTTGTAAGGGAGAGGCATCAGCAGAAGTATGATTGGGGGCTGATTTCAGGGCTGGGGACCCAGGAATTGTATAACGCATCATGTAAGAGTGCTGTTACATGCGCTGTGACCCATACAGCAAGTGTTAAAAAGACTTCAATTAGAGATACGAATGAAACTGATCTGGATAGGACTAAGGTAAATTAGAGTAATAGGTAGAGGATAATTTTGACTGTATTTTAAAACTTCAACATCTGTGTGAGACCAAAGGAAGATTAGTTTATTTGGTAAAAATTTATATTTTCTGTAGCATACTGTCTAATTTAACCTGTATGGTCAATTTATTCGAGCACCATAATTACACGGCAACTTGAATAGAAGGGTTAGACCTTGGAGTCAGCAGCCTCTGTGCAAAACCCACTTAAAACTCTATGTCCTCAAAGGATAAAATAAAGGAAAAAAATAATGCTAAAAAATAAAAACAAACAAATGAATAAATAACCTCTGTGTCCTCAAGGGAAGGCCTATTGTTAAGGTTCCTGGATTGTAAACTCTTACAGCAGTCACATCTATTCCTGAGTTGTAACAATTATTGCTGAATTCTGAGATGCTGAGCTCTTTGGGTATAGCCTGTCGTTTTGTGGAATTTCGGGTGTCTGTGTGACACCTAAGGCTCAGAGCTAGAGTTCTGTGCCTGTGAAAGTCAGCCTTACCCATACCGCAACTGTGAAAGACTTCAATTAGAGATGTGAATGAAACTGATCTGGATAGGACTAAAGTAAATCAGACTCACAGGTAAGGGTTAATATTGACTGTATTTGAAAATTTCAACAGCTGTGTGAGACCAAAGGAAGAGAAGTTTATTTGGTGAAAAATTTATATCTAATTTAACCTATATTGTCAATTTATTTGAACACCATAATTACATGGCAACATGAATAGAAGGGTCAGATCTTGTTGGTTTATACAGGTTAATGTGATGCCCCAATATATCCCTGAGGAATCTGGGCAGAGACTTTTAAAAGTATTAGTAAAGTCCCCTAAAAGGGCTGGGGGAAAATATGGAAATATAAAACTTCCCTACCTGGGGAATTCCTGATATTCTCACAAGCATTGGGGACTACCGATCCAATAGGCCAGCCCCTCAATCTTGAGGCTTGTCCTTATGAAACTTATTCCTGTAAAAGATAGGGTAAGCCCACTTAAAATTGGGCCTAAGAGTCATCCTCAGAGAACCTCTTTTGTTGCTCAGATGTGGCCTCTCTCCCTAAACCAACTTGGCAGGTGAACTCACTGCCCTCCCCACTACGTGGGACATGATTCCCAGGGGTGTAAATCCCCTGACAGCATGGGATAGAACTCCTGGAATGAGCTGTGACCCAAAATCATGGGATAGAGAAAACCTTCCCACCAAAAGGGGGAAGAGAGAAATGAGACAAAATAAAGTGTCAGTGGCTGAGAGATTTCAGAGACAAAGAAGTTATCCTGGAAGTTATTTTTATGCATTATATAGATACCCCTTTTTAGTTTATGGTACATTGGAGTAACTACAGGGAAGTCCCTTAAACTGTTGAACTATGTTCCAATAGCCTTGATTCCTGAAGACAATTATATAACTATATAACTTTTACAATGTGACCATGTGATTGTGAAAACCTTGTGTCTGGCACTCCCTTTATCCAGCATATGGACAGATGAGTAAGAAAATAAAGACAAAAAGTAATTAAATAATAGAGGGGGATAGGGATATGGGATATTTAAGGTGTTCTTTTTTATTTTTGTGGTTTTTTTTTTGGAGTAATGAAAATGTTGAAAAATTGACTGTGGTGTTGAATGCACAACTATATTATGATACTGTGAACCATTGTATAATTTGGATGATTATATGGTAAATGAATATATATATATATCAATAAAATTGTATTAAAAAAACTCTATGTCCTAGGATGAGCAATTTCACCCCTAGAAGCCCAGTTTCCTATAAAAAAAGAAAGTTCACTTCTTAGGGTTATAAAAAGGGTTGTATGATTTAATCCAGTGTTTCTCAAATTTATATTCATTGTCTTAACCTTTTCCCCATATTCATGCATCGCCTATACTATTATTTAATATTTTCTTTACATATTTTATAACATATTTCATTGAGGTATAGTTTTCATACTTTGAAGTTGTCCATTCAAAGTGTACCCATTCCATGATTTTAGTATATTCACAGAGTTGTGTAACCATCGTGACAATCAGTTTTTGAACACCCCAATTTTCAATCCCCCAAAGAAACCCTTGTATTCTTTAGGAGTCATTTCCCATTCCCTCCACTCTTCCTACCCCAGGCCTAGGCACCCTGTCTCCGTAGATTTGCCTATTCAGGACACTTCATATAAATGGTATCATATTATATGTTTCTTTCTGCAACTGCCTTTTTTTCACCTAGCATAATGCTTTCAGGGTTCATCCGTGTTGCACTAGGTCAGTACTGGACTGTCAGAATCATGGCATAAGGATTGGACTGCTTTTACGTTCAAAACATTTAGCCATCATTATTATTAATATTCACAAGAAGCAAGTTATTGTTGACTTCTTTTTCTCTTTAAATAGCTATACCAACGTATTACCAAAGCTTTAGAAAGGCCTGGGACAAGATGGGAGCTCTCAGAGGTCTCTGTTGAAAGTATTGGCTTAGACTTGGTGGGAATAACAGGAGAATAGTATTTATTGAGCACCTCCGGTATGCCAGTCATTGTGCACAGAGCCCTCACATCCAATGCCCATTGACTGCTCACCACATTCCCTGAAGTGGTGCAGTTGTTAGCCCCATTATGTAGATGAGGAATTGGGGGGGCTCAGAAAGGTTAAGAAACTTACCTGGGTCACACAGCTAACAAGTAACTCAGATAAAATGCAAGCCAGCCTGGCTCTATGGACCAACTTCTCTCCACCTCTTCAAGATGCAGGTCTCCAGAGGTATAGGAAGAATCCATAAATGGTCAGGAATCAGGGAGGTGGTGGTTCTCTGGCTATCAGGGAGGAAAGGAGAGGCCTCGCATGTGCACTGAGGCAGGGCCTCTGTGCTGACAGGGCGATCTAGGCCTGGAAACAGGAATCATCTACCTAAATGACCTGAGAGCTTGGGTCCCGTGGTGACCAGAGCAGCCCCCATGTGTTGAGTGTCACTACACATCGTACTCTGTGTTTTTAAGAGCATTCCCTTACAACAACACCAGGAGATAGGGATGTTATAAATTAGACTCTACAGATGGGGAAACTGAGTCTCAGAGAGGTGGAGTTATTTAATGAAGGTCACACAGCTCATAAGGAGCAAAATCCAAATGCGAATGCTCATCTGCCTAATTCCAAAACCCATGCTGTTAACCACCATGGAACTATAAAATAAAATAAAACAAGATGTAAATGTTGCTTTTGTAATGCAGACCTTCAGGGGGAAAGCAACAGACAAAAAAACACTGGGCAGAGAAAGGGATCCCCGAGTCAATACAGTGCCATCCTGTCCTCCTCTCACTCTGGGCACCGCTGCATCCCCACCCATTCCAGCCCTGCCATTACTACCAGAGGCGAGTGGATCCCGTTTTGGGTGCCTGGGTTCTTGGGAAGTCTGTGAAGGTAATGGTGGGATTCCTTGGGCCATTTTAAATATTTCAAAAAGCTTAAAATTTTATAGCTCCTTATATTAGGAAGATAGAAAAAGACTAACACAGTAATTGGTTTTGGGGGGTAGAATTTCTGCACCCAGGGTAGGAGGAAGTCCTTTGCAAAGTTAAACAGACTTGTGCACTGTGCTTTCGGCTAGTCACTCACCCTCTCCTAAGCCCCAGTTTCCACATCCGTAAAGTGGGGGTAATAATAACACCTACTTCAGGGGCTTCTGTGGGCGTGACCCATGATGTGTGCCTGGCACCTTGCCTGACCCCCATCGAGTGTCAGTGAGAAGCTCACCGGCTAGCTTAGCTGCTCAGTAGAGCTGATGGCGTTATTTGTATTTGAGGAATCAACTGTTGCAACCCACAATAATTTATTTTAAAAGATGGTCAGACACAGTGGGTAAACATGAGATTTAAAATTAGATAGATTAGTAGGGTTTAACAATTGAGTATGAATGCTGAATCATTATATTGATATTTCTTTTAGTCTCTAGTACCTTAGAGCAGCTAGAAGTAAAAACCTGAAATTGTGGAATTGTAACCCATACCAAACTCTGAAATCTGTTCTGCGACTAATTGTTGCGATGTACTTTGAAATTTATTGCGTTTTTTGTATATGTGTTATTTTTCACAAAAAAAGAAAAAGAGAGAAGAAGGAATATAACAGAGACGATAGGATTTATCAAATGAGTATGTTTGCTGAATCATTATATTGATATTTCTTTTGGTCTCCAGTGTCTTGGAGACTTTTCAGAAAAACTGAAAAATAATGGAACTGTAGCCCATGCTATACTTTAAAATCTGTTCTATAGCTCCTTGTTAAAATGTACTTGGAAATGTATTGCTTTTTTTTTATATATGTTATATTTCACAATTTTAAAAAGTTAAAAAAAAAAAAAGTTAAATAGACAAGAGCTGACTATCAGCCTTGCTTTTTCATAGCTGGGTGATGCTTTCCAAGTCAGCTCACCTTGCTGAGCCTTGGTCCTCTCATCTGCAAAATGGAGCATCATGAGGTTACCTTAATGAGGTCAGGTCCATGAAGCAGCGGGCACACAGTAGTCTCTCCCCTTTCCTCAGCGTGGTTGGTTTGTTGGGTACAATGATTCAGAAAATGAGAAGGAATAATATAAGAGGCTACCATGGGGAAAAGCTTGGGACACCAGCAGCCCCATGGGTGGCAGGTCTATGGTAGACCTTGTTCTATGCTGCCTGGATCCTCTTTCCAGGGACTTGTCACTCCTTCAGGGTCCACTTCAGATGCAGAGACCCACCTGGCCTGGGTCACAGCCCTCCTGGGGCGGTCTGCCTCTAGGGACCAAGTGGGGCAGGGGCATGAGGTCCAACCCTTTTGGCCAGGCTAGGACATTCTAATGATCACTTCTGATGCCTGAACTCACTGCTGGGTTGGCCAAGGCTTTGTCATGCTTTCACCATGCGTCAGCTTCTCGCTGTGTCCATTTCTGCTTTCTCCTGCTTCCCTTCTCTGATTTTGACCCGTAATACATGGCTTGCCCTCCCCAAACAACATCTCAGCATCTCCTGTTGGAGAAACCATCCTCCAGTAGTTGATGCTGAGGATGTAGGTGGGAAAATGGGCTTTAGGAGCCCAGTCACTCACTACCTGGCCAGCCATAAGGTCCCCTTCCACAGGTATACCTGTGGCTCAGTATAATAGGTATGTGCATGGATGGATACAATAGTATCCACACTGTTCTAGTTCGCAAGCTGCCGGAATGTGATATACCAGGAACGGAATGGCTTTTTAAAATTTTTTTTATGTATGTATAGCATATATACAAAGCAAAGAAATTAAAAAAGCAATAGTTTTCAAAGCACTCATCAACAAGTAGTTACAGGACAGATCCCAGTTTGTCGTGGGCTACCATACCATCCTCTCAGATTCTTCCCTCTAGCTGCTCCAGAATATAGGAGGCTAGAGGCTTAGATAGTTTTTATCACCACAATCGACTTTTTTTTTCTTTTTTGTGAAAGAGAACATATATACAAAAAAGCAATAAATTTCAAAGCATAGCACCACAATTAGTTGTGGAACATATTTCAGAGTTTGCCAAGGGTGACAATTCCACAATTTTAGATTTTTACTTCTAGCTGCTCGAAGATACTGGAGACTAAAAAATATACCAATTTAATGATTCAGCAATCATATACATTTGTTAAATCCTATCTTCACTGTTTAACTCCACCTTCACCTTTGATTTTTCTATCCCTCTCTTTAGGGGTGTTTGGGCTATGGCCGTTCTAACTTTCTCATGTTGGAAGGGTCCGTCACTAATATGGGATAGGAAGATGGAACTATCTGATGTTCTGGAGAGGCTGGGTCCCTCTAGGTTTCAGGACTTATCTGGACCAGGGGCCCACCTGGAGGTTGTAGGTTTCTGGAAAATTACTCTAGTGCATAGAACCCTTGTGGAATCTAGGTGTTCTTTAGGATTGGCTGGAATGGTCCTGGTTGGGGGTTGGCAGGTTATGATAGGTAGCAGTTTCTACCTGAAGCTGTGTTAAGAGTGATATCCAGAGTAGCCTCTCGACTCTATTTGAACTCTCTCTGCCACTGATAATTAATTACACTTCTTTTCCCCATTTTTGTCAGGATGGAATTGTTGATCCCACAGTGCTAGGTCTGGATTCATCCCTAGGAGTGAATAAACATGTGGACATTTGGTGAGGTGAAATAAACCAGAAACAAAAAAACAACAATGGTATGGTCACCTTTAGAAAATGCTTACAAGAAAACAGGGGCCTAGATTGTAAGCTTTTATATAGCAGACACATTTAGTCTTGAGTGGTGATTATTATTTCTGGATTTTGAGAGGCTGTTTTTTTATATATAACCTGATATTTAGAGATAGGAACAAAGCCAATCAAGTTGGGGTTAAAGTAATTCAAAACATAGGGGTAAGGAAGACAGTGTCTATATTTTAGAACCACACATACTCTTTGAAACCAATGGAAGAAAAGTTTATTTGGTCTGGAACCGAAATTTTCTGTAGCACATAATCTAACTCAACCTATCTGTATAGCTCATTTGAACAATTGAAACACAGGGAGCCCAGAAAAATAAAGAGGTCCTTTAATTCTGTAATGCCAGGATACATCCTAGAGTATATTAAGCAGATAATCACAAAGTATTGAGAAAGTCCCTTGAGGGATGGGAGAAAAAATATAGAACTATTAAACTTTACCATCAGGAAATACCCTGACACTGTCACACTTTAGAGACACCCAAATCAATAGGCCATATCCTTGATCTTGAGGCTTCCTCTTGTGAAGCTTATGTAGGTAGTAGAGAAGCTTAGACTACCTATAGGCATGGCTAAGAGTTACTTCTGGAGGACCTCTGTTGTTGCTCAGGTGTGACCTCCGTCTCTCTAAGCCCAACTCTGCAAGTGAAATCATTGCCCTCCCCACTACGTGGGACATGACATCCAGGGGTGTGAAAGTCCTCACTTGCCTCACAGCTTCATTCCTTTTTTGTAGCAGCCTAACATTTGTTTATAAGCATACGTCGTCATTCACCAGTCTACTTCTCAGTCAGTGCATCCTTCAGCCACCTGCATTCATCAGGCATCATGTGTAAAGCCCAAAGTCCACAGCCCATCAACACTCTCAATTTTAGGTAATTTCATTGTTCCCAAGAGAAAGAAAACCAATTAATACACCCTCGACATATAGGAAATCTAAACCTCCTCTTAAGTCTTGTCCCTCCCCCCATTATTAACCTTTGTGGTTGCTGTGGTAGTGCTGATGTTTTCCTTTTAAGCATTGCCATAGCATGCAATAGCAGTTTTCCCCCGTACTCTGGACTTAAACATTCTTTGTACATGAATCATAGCTTTGATGTAGTTCTTGTGAGAACTAATTTATATTTCTAGTGTTAATCCATGAGACACATAGGTCTATACAACTCCTTTTGATTTGTTCAACTTCAGTATGATAATATTACTTATAGACCCACTAGAGAATTGCCTTCACCTCTAGCTATTCCCTTACATTGGAGTTCAATCTCATTAGCTAACCATTCACCCATCTCTAGCTTCTGTGTATCTCTAAGTCCCCTATATTCTGTACTATAAGCCTCTGATTTTACCTTTACCATGGTCATAAAAGTGGAATCATACAGTATCTATCCTTTTGTGTCTGGCTTACTTCACTCAGCATTATGTTCTCAAGACCCATCCATCTTGTCATGTGCTTCAGGATGTCATTTTGTCTTACTGCTGCATAATATTCCATAATATGTATATACCACATTTTGTTTACCCTCTCACCTGTTGATGGGCATTTGGTTTGTTTCCATCTTTTGGCGATTGTGAATAATGCTGCTGTGAACATCGGTGTGCAAATGTCTGTTTGTATCATTGCTTTCAGCTCTTCTGGCTATATACCAACTAGTACTTGGAATGGCATTTAAAGGGGGGAATTTATTAAGTTGCAAGTTTATATGTTCTAAGGCTGTGAAAATGTCCAAATTAAAGCAAGCCTATAGAAATGTCAAGTTAAGGCATCCAGGGAAAGACAACCTTGGTTCAAGAAGTCCAAAGACGTTCAGGGTTTCTCTCTGAAGTGGAAAGGCACATGGTGAACATGGCAGCATCTGCTAGGTTTTTCTCGAAGCTTCTTGTTTCATGAAGCTCTCTAAAGCTTTTTTCCAAAATGGTTCCCTCTTAAAGGGTTCCAGTAAGCAACTCCACCTTGAATGGGTGGAGATACATCTCCATGGAAACCATCTAATCAAAAGTTACCACCTAACAATTGGCCTTTCTCTCTCTAAGCCCAACTTCTGCAGGTGAAAACATTTCCCTCCCCGCTACATGGGATATGACATCCAGGGATGGAAGTGTTCCTGGCGGCATGGGAGAGGATTCCCAGGCATGAGTATGGCTCTGACACCATGGGATCAACAATGCCATCCTGACCAAAAGAGGGAAAAGAAGTGTAGCAAGGAAAGTATCAGTGGCTGAGAGAGTTCAAATAAAGTTGAGAGGCTATACTGGAGGTCACTCTTATGCATGCTTCAGTTAGACATTGCTACCTATCGTAACTTGCCAAACCCCAACTAAAACCATTCCTGCCAATCCTAAAGAATACCTAGGACGGTATATAAGATTCTACAGAGGTTCCAAGCACTAGGGTAACTCTCCAAAACCTACAACCTCCAGATGGATCCCTGGCCGAGATAAGTCCTGAAACCTAGAGGGCCCAACCTCTCCAGAACACCAGCTACTTCCATCCCCCATCTCATATTATTGACAGCCCCTTCCAACATGAAAATGTTAGAATGAGCATAGCCCAAAATACCCCTAAAAAGTGGGAGAAAGATCAAAAACAAATATGATTGCTGAATCATTAAATGGATATTTCTTTTGGTCTCCAGTATCTTAGAGCAGCTAGATGTAAAAACCTAAAATTGTGGAATTGTAACCCGTACCAAACTCTGAAATCTGTTCTACAACTAATTGTTGTGATGTACTTTGAAATTTATTGCTTTTATGTAAATATGTTATTTAAAGAGAAGGAGGAGTGTAAAAGAAAAGATAGGATTTAACAAATGAGTATGATTGCTGAATCATAATATTTCTGTTGGTCTCCAGTGTCTTGGAGCCACTGGAAGAAAAAATGAAAAATCGTGGAACTGTAACCCATGCCAAACTTTAAAATCTGCTCTATAACTACATGTTAAAATGTACTTGGAAATTTATTGCTTTTTTTGTATACATGTTATATTTCACAATTAAAAAAAAAGTTACCACCCACAGTTGGGTGGGTCACATCTCTATGAAAACAATAAAAAGCTCCCACCCAGCAATATTGAGTAAGGATTAAAGAATTTGGCTTTTCTGGGGTGCACCACTGATTCAGACTGGCACACCCACAGATTGGATGGCTACTGCTGAGCACCGGTGATGCTCTCTACCAAGGGTCAGCTCACTTTCTCCAAAAAGGGCCACATAGGCTTTGCCGCTCATATGGTCCCTGTCCCAACACCTCAGTTCTGTGCTAGCACAAAAGCAGAACTAGACAATACATAAACAAATAAAACTTTATTTATAAAAACAGTCTGTGGGCCATATTTGGGCTGTAGTTTGCCAACCCCTGCTCTGTACTAAAGAAAGGCAATTAACAGTCAAGGGTGAGTCACAAACAAATGAAAGCCAGAGGCCCTCTGGTTGCATTCAAAGAAGCTTTCTTCTTTTTTTTTTTTTTTTAGCAGGAGAGAGAAGAAAGCTGAGGAACAAACCCAGGACATGATCAAGTGAATGAATTTGGAAGATAAATGCCCAATGAAGACAGTTCTTTTGTGGTTTTCTAAGGGATCCTGCTATATCATTTGCTGATTTTCCATATCATTTGCTTATTTCAAGCCACCAATATGACCTCACTAAACATGAAGTTGGGAAGAGATGGACAGAACCAAC
>PVIY010060171.1:0-11743 GCA_004026745.1 Myrmecophaga tridactyla
AATATTTTTATGGCCATTACTTTTTATGTTTATTTTATTTATAGTGTTTATTTATTTAGACTGCACATAATTAGAAATAAATTTGATAATAAATTTAGCAAGCTTTTGAACCTACATGTTTTTTCCAATAAAATATTTATGAAAGGGAGAAGAGATAGAAATATTATAAAATAATGGAGGAAGTAAGAAATTTTTGTTTGGGTTTGGAATATAATCAGGCACTTTTTAAATAGTTAATTTATTGACCACTGTTTATGAATTAGTAAATAAATGACATTTACTTCTTTTTTAAATATTGGGTTTGACACTGCCTTTAATTTCAGTACTTGACTATAGCCTTTTTGTTATGACTATCTTTAAATTTTTGTTTTTTGAGAAGGAAATTATTGACTTACCGGGCCATGGGGCATTTTTGATTGAATGCTATTTTATTCCATTTTTACTTTTTGCAGAATGCTTTTAATTGTAATATCTTTAACTTTAACTATAATAGTAGTACTTGTATTTAAAAAAATTGCAACTAGTAACAAGTTATGAATGTTTGATTAATATAAATGTAGGAACATACCAATTTATAATTAAACTGAACACACTAGCTAACAAATAGGTATTAACTGCTTAAAATAGACATTATTTTCTACTATAACCAAGTAACACACTGGCTAGCATTATAATAGGTTTACTTAACTTTATTAAACATTAATTAATTGTTGGATTACTTATTTTGGGGGGAGAATAGTTAACAGACAAATCTAGGCCAGGGCTATAAATCTTGCATAGAACACACTGAATACGTTAATTAACAATTAAACAGACATAAAACATTTATCACATTAGCTTAACAATTAAGCAATACTTTGTTAGGCTTTGATGGGGGATGGTTAACGAGATTGAAGAAGGAGAAGTGACTGAAGGACACCTCTGTAGGGGGAGGGGTAGAATGCTTAGAAGATGTTTTATAAAAGTCTACTTGGCATTAAAGTGATTTGTTGAGGGGGTTAATAGCCTCTGTGGGGGAGGAAGAAAGCTTAGAAGGCTTTTTGTGGAGAAGGAATATTTGATCTGATACAACCAAGTGACACAGAGAAGGGTGAGATCTAAGGGTTCAGAAATCTAGGGCATAGGGAATCTTAGACCATTTACCATTTCACTTAAATTCAGTGCGAATTTGCCAATCAAGAGTGCCATTTTCCGGCCAGCATTTTTGTTGTTTCAAAGGCTATTGTGGCCAAATTGAATTGCAAAATGAAATGAGTTTTCTGTGGTTTTATTTCCTCTTTTAATTTGACTTTATTTTGAATATGGTAAAAACATTCAAAAGGAGTACATTCTGGGGAAGAGTAGTTTTAGAGCCAATGAAGTGGTTGATCGTTTCCCATGATTGCTGGGTTTAGGTGCCCTGCTAAAATGAGCAGTGGTTTTCCCTGAACAGCACCCTGAAGCAGGCTGGAGTGTTCCCTAGATCCTGGATAATGATCCTTCATGATAAAAAGGCAGACATCCCTGGTTTGTTATAGGGAACCAAGAAAGTGCATGTAGTCTTTCACTCAAGGTGTACCCCAAATGACTTTGTCTGCTGCCTGGGCAAATGAGGCTCCCTGAACGTCATGCTCAGTCAAACAAAACTCTCAAGGGGAAGATCTGGGCAGAAAGCATCACTTACCTGGGGCTGAATTATTTGTAGATTTTTGAGTACTGTGGATGTGAGCTGGCATTGCATTGAGGTCATCTGAGCCTGTAGACTCAAGCTGTTAATTACATGGAAATCTGAACAACTGTGAAGGTTTGGGGGATGGAGTCAGCTAGAAAGCTGCTCCTGGAGCTCCAAGGGGCAGGAAATAGAAGCCTCAGTTAGTCCTCCATCCCAGGTTTCAGCACCATATGTTAGGCACAGAGTCATTAAACATTTCACATGAGACAGCGAGTCAAAGCTTAACAGATTTATTGGGGAAGAGAAAGCAGGAAGAAACAGAAGGAAGTCACTGACACAAAGTTCTATAGAAGTTAGAAAAATGGCTCCAACTCTTTGTTCTGGGAGTTATGTCTCAAAGGGAAAGTGACACCAGTAGGGGAAGGTGCTCACTGGGTGGTGTGTTGTCCCTTTATCAGATGGGGGCTTGTTGACTTAGGGTATGATAGATTGCAGCGGTATTCTCCTTTGATGTGCAGGTGCATGTATCAGGCAGGGTGAGATGCTGGCAGGGGTGGGTGTCATCAGCAACACCATCTGTAGAATACAATGCTAGCTAGTATGGCAATCGGTTCATATCTGGGTCCATGGACCTCTGAGGATGCTAAGGAGGGTGGCTGAAGGAGCTCTGCATCAACAGTTCCTTTTTCTCGAAGAATTCTTTTTCTGAAATCCAACAGTAAGAAAAGATAATATAAATGAGGAATGGCTGTATTTGTTTTGTGTATTTACTGGTTTCTATTTATTTCATTAGATTAAATGTATCTCTACCTGGATCAGGTTTAAGAAAATGCCAAATTTTACTGATGTGATGGAGTTTATTCTTTTGGGATTAACTGGTCATCCTGAATTACAACTTCTTTTCTTTAGGGTTTTCTTACTGGTCTCCATTATCTCCTTGGTTGGGAACAGTGTCATAATCCTATTAATCAGGCTCAGTACCCAGCTCAACTGCCCCATGTACTTCTTCTCAGTCACTTATCTTTTGCCAGTGTGTGGTTCTCCTCCAACGTCACATCTAAAATGTTGGAAAACCTGCTATCTGAGATCAAAACCATTTCCTACTCTGGTTGAGTTGTGCAATATTTCTTCCTCATTGCCCTTGTCCATGTAGAGATCTTCACCCTTGCTGTGATGGCCTTTGACCAATACACGGCAATTGACAGCCCTCTGCTCTATGGCAGCAGAATGTCAAGGGCTGTTTGTATTCAACTAATGTCTTTCCTTATATATACAACATCTTTATTAGTCTCATCTTCATACTTTGGACCCATGGTTTGTACTTTTGTGATAACATTGAGACCAGCCACTTCTACAGGGCAAACCTAGCCCTCATCAAATTGCCTATGCAGAGACCTTTATTAAAGAATACACTCTGCGGACTTTACCAGGTCTCAACTTCTCTTATTTCTTGTTGATTATTATCATTTCCTACATATTTATCCCTATTACCACCCTAAAAATGTGCTCTTCAGAAGGAAGAAAGAAAGCTTTTTCCACATGTGGGTCCCACCTGACCACCATCATCATATTTTATGGAACTCTCTTCTTCATGTACCTTAGAAGCCCAACTGAGTCATCTGTGGAGCAGGGAAAAATGGTGACTGTGTTTTATAACACATTTATTTGTGGTAACATTTATTTGGCTACTGATGGCAACTTCAGCAGGCTTTTTCCAATGAGTCTGAAGCACCTACACATACTTCACTTCATGATCACACTGTAATGGAATTGCCTGTTGACTTACTCTTGTTCTCCATAAAACTGAAAGTTCCTTGAAGGCGGGGCTATATCCTGCTCTTTTTTGTATCTCCAATGGCTAGCACAGTATCTGGCACAGAATATGGCCCAATAAATATTTTTCAAGAGAATGAATCAAATAATCCTTCAAAATATCTTAAAAATCTTTAGTATCTAGTGTATCAGGATAATCATCTAGATGCACCCCAAAATTGTCTTTATAATATCTACACTGTCATCAGTCTTTGCTTAGATGTTTCCTTTTCACCATGTTGAACCCCATGTGCTATAGTTTTAGAAATAATGATGTAGAAGAGGCCATTAGCAGAACATTTTTAACTAAATAAAATGGAAATTTGCTATGTATGATAAAATACATAGTCCAACAGAAGGGATAGACTTAGTCACTCCTTCTGGATAAGTTGAGGAGAAGTGATGCTTATATTTTCAGGGAGTAGAGAAGAAAACAATATGCAATTGAAAAGAGAATAATGATATAATAAACATGAAATGCATGTTGTAAATCCAGAACATTCTGGGTCTGTGAAATCTGAAATGACAAAAAATATTATGAAAATTTATCTACCATGTTTCTCATTCATGTAATGTAAGATTCAGTGTTTATTTTGGAATAGAGAATTCTTATTCATGGCCATTTGATATTTCACTATCCACCCATATAGTTCTGCTTTTAAAAGATTATAATTGTTCATTCTTGCACTTAGGATAGATTTAAGCTGTGGATTATATGTTATTATTTACAAATGCTTAAATTGAGTACCAATACATTGTAAACCACTGTTATAATTAATGACAACATCCTTGACAATGGAATATTTTAGTCAAAATCTCTTAAGAAGTCTATTTCTCCAGCATTAATCATTATAACTATTTACTTCATGAGTTATTACTTTCAAATGTATATGAGTCAGTTGCATTTATTAATATCTTTGCTTGTTTGACAGTATTATGTGCCCTAGAAAAGCCATGTTTTAATCCTCATCCAATCGTTTGGGAGCAGCCATTTCTTTTAATCCTGATTCGATATTGTAGATTGGAACCTTTTGATTAGATTATATTCACAGAGATGTCACACACCCAATTGTGGGTATGACCTTTAGATTAGATGGAGTTGTGACTAAACTAATGAAGGAGGGTTTTGATTAGTTCACTGGAGTTCTTTAAAAAAGCAAATACTTTAGAGAGAGCTCAGAGCCAACAGAGAGTGGACAGAAACTTCAGAGAAGAGCTGACACAGATGCTGAAAACAGAGACATGGATGTTTGGAGATGCTCAGAGCCCAACAGACATCATCATGTGATGTTAAGCAAATGAGAACCCTGAAGAGTGCCAAGGTAAGCCAAGAGACAAAAGCCAGCCCCGGAGAAGCAAAGTGAGGAATCTCCACAGAAACAGAGGCTGAAAGTAAGGAGCCCAAGAGCAAGGGACCAGCAGAATCCAGTCACATGCCTTTCCAGCTGACAGAGGTGTTCCTGACCCATTGGTCTTCTTTGATTGGAAGTAACTTCCTGTTGGTGCATTAATTTAGACATTTTTATAGGTTTAGAACTGTAAACTTATAACTTATTAAATTCCCTTTATAAAAGCCATTCCATTTCTTTTACTTTGCATTAATTAACATAATATCCTATGTTTTCCTTTTAACATTCATCTTATAATGACTATAATAAAGTGACGATATTTTCTCACCAGTGTTCTGAAATTTGAAATGTGCTTCTTTAATTAGATTGCAGCAATTTACTTTCATAATATTTGGGAGACATAGAGAGATATATTTATTTGTTTTTTCTCTGTGTTTTTAATTTAGGGTTTTGTTTGGTGGAAGCAGAAACTAGCTGTCCTGTAGTTGTACTAGCATGCTCATTTGTACCTTGTCATACATTTTATATCTGACTTTAAAAGCACACTTTAGGCCATGTATTTCATACTTCTTGCCTGAGCATGGATGCATTAGATTTGTCCAAAAAGGTTTTAAACAGATGTGGACTCAGGCAATCTCAAGACTCAAAGGCTACACATACTAGAAATCAAGCAGACAGCTCCAGTTATCCTCTCTTCTGCCCACCCCTGGTTCCCAATTTCCCTTGATCTTTTACAACGATGTAGTCTCTACAAATATAAACATTTCTATTTCTGTAATTCTAGAAACATAACAAAAAATATTGAATAAGAGATTCATATTTCTGTGTTCTCACCATGGATTATAAAACTTTGTCAATTTGTAAGATGTAATATTTCATTTTAATTTAAATATTGCTGAGTATTACTAGTGAAGTTAAACATTACATGAGTGTTGGACATTTGAATTAATGTAACTGTGTGTATATCATCTACTTTTCTGTTAGGATAAACATATAATTTGAGTTGAAGTAACTGTTTGTCTATGAACTCTATGTATAAGACTATTAACTCGCTGAACTTTAAAGTCCACAAGAGAAGAGGCCATTTTTGTCTTAATCATCACTGATTAAGTATCTTTGCTATAAAAGCCTAATTGATATTTGCTAATTAAATTAAGACTGACTGCCCATTTTATATTCTTCATCTTTTGATTAAAATATGCTAATAACTTAAATGATTATATAGTCAGATATACCACACTTGCTAAAATTTAATTAATTACTTTATATTTATTTTTGTCTAATTCTCAGCATTCTAATATATCATTTATAAATAATTCACTCATTTATGCAACAAATATTTATTGACTGCTTATTATATTCCAGACATTGTTTTAGTTATTTGTTATCAGTGAATAAAAGAGAAAATATCCTTGATTTCTTGGTACTATTCTATATTAGAGAAATGTATTTATTTCTCTTGTTGTAATTTCACTTCAGTATTTCAGGAACTGCTAAAATTAAGTTGCCAAACATATAAATAGTTGAGTGTCTCTAGAAATTCAAAGTAAAAGCATCAATGAATTTTCAACTAAATTTTCTTTCAAAGCACTCCTTTTCCACTGGTTTAGGCTACCAGTCCTAAATTTCTTTTCTTGTTGTTCTTTTTTTAATTTTAATTTTATTTTTAAAATATTTTTATTGATAAAACTTAACACACTAACATACAAGCATTCATAACATACAAACATTCCATACATGGTGTACTGGTTTGAAAGGATTTATGTACCCTTGAAAAACATGTTCTAATCCTAATCAATCATGTGGGAGCAATGGTTTTTTCAGTTCCTTCTAATCCTCATTCAGTGCTATAGGTTGGAAATCTGACTATGTTATCTCTACAAAGGTGTAATTCAATCAATACTGGGTATTAAACTTGATGAGATGGAGACATGTGTCCAGCCACTCTATGTGAGTCTTGATAAGTTTACTAGAATCCTATAAAAGAAAAGACATTTTGGAGAGGGTGCATTTTGAGAAGGAAGAGAGAGCCACTGAACCACAACGGAAGGATGAGAGAACCACCAGTCAGTGATCTTTGAATGTGAAAAAGGAAAACATCACCCAGGGAGCTTCATGAAGCAAGAGGCCTGGAGAGAAGGCTAGCAGATGTTGCCAGGTTCACCCTGTCCCCTCCCAGCTGAGAGTCGAGGAAATTTCCCTAAGAAATGATTTTCACAAACTGATCTCTTACAGGTTTACATTGTGCATTTCTATTTTTATTCTTGTCTTAAAATCTCTAAGCCAATAATTTTGTTTAATGTGTTCTTAAGATAGAAAGCCTCCCAGGCTCCTGGTTGAAACTAATTTAATATATCGCTAGAGGAACATTCTTCCACCCCAAATTAATAAGAATTCTCATAGCTAAAATTTCAATACATATTAAATCACAACCAAAAATCATAGGACACTTGAGGAAATAAGGCACCAAGAGTGAGAGTAATAAATGAAGACCAAAAAAAACACCAAAAAATCAAACCTGCAAATTTTTCAAATATTAAAATTATTGCATATAGAATATAATCATTATATTGAACCATAAGGACATTGTATTATCTCTGCTGTTCCCTTAAAATATTCTAAGAGGGAGAGGTCCTTCTTCTTTCTTTGGATAAAAAAATCTGATGGCCTTATGTTTTCTTTTGCTTTTTTAATTTACTGATCACTCATCAGTAACAGGAACACTTTATGTCCCAACTGTCTTAATTTGGTATTTGAAAATATCCAGACTTAGATATTACTAGAAGATTTCTTTTTCATTGCAGAACATAAAACCTCTGCCTTCCCCTACTTCTCCAGAATGGGGCTGCCAAAAATAGGAAGTCTTCATTAGGTGAAGATGGTATTAAAATCTTTATTTTTTCCCTCACTCATTTCAAGTCTCCCAATTCCAATTTGTTGTTTTTGACCTCAGAATATCCAAATTGTGGGGGGCACGGAGACTGGAGAGGTAAAAGGAGCAAGAAATTCTTTTCTTGACTCTTATTCTCACTCTTAATCTCACGAATCAATTCTGTATACTCAAACAAGGAGTCTTCCCTACATGGAACACTTTCATTTTCAGAAAGTCTTTACTTCCACTGCTTTAACCTTGAACAGAAGTTTTCTTGAAGTGAAGAATGTTCCTTTATTTCTCACACATCCTTTGCTGTGAAAAATCTGGGATTCTAAGTGGCAGCACAATTTCTTTGCTCTGCTAAGAAAAACAGCTAGCAAGTTATTTATCCCTTTTTTAATTTTTCTTTTTCTGGTGTTAGACTTCAACTTCAGTGGATATGCATTTAACTGCTCAAGTGGTCACACTGAAATCTTCCGTCTTCATTTGGAGTTAGGGAAAAATAGTTGTCCATGCTTTACCTTAGTAGGTCTAAGGTTCAGACCCCCTCTTCATACTTATTCAACTCTGTTTATAATGTTCATGTGGGGGAAGTGTGCAAGAGACAGTAAACTGGTTTTAGGCCAAATCCTATTTGCAGGTCTGCTGGGTGTTGCCTCACAACTCTGTTTATTATCTTTTATTGAATGCTTCAATGACAAGAAATCCTGACTGCATGAGTCAAAGGAATCTGAGACAGGATAAACCTCATCTTAACATGTCATTTATTAATAATTGATAATGTTCAAAATTTGCAGCCTGGAGAGGACTGTGACTAGGATGTGAATAATGAAAATTCACTTTCTTGTTTTGTGGAAGTTGTCCTACCAGATATCCCTGTGCTAAATTAATGGTCTTCACATTTTTGTACATTGAGAACCACAGTTTTGACACAAAACCCAGAGGAATCACATTAAGTGTGATTTGGTCTCTTGCAGAGTCTAACATTAAATTTAAACTTAATGCAGCATTGGAGAGAATTAAAACATTATTTATAATTAAAAGGAATTCTCAATTCATAGAACTCATAATGGATAGATTATCCACTATAGTGCTAGGCGCAAGACTCTGTGGATGATAACCTTCTAGCTCTAAGTGGTACAATTATTCTCATAAACCAGTAATTATTCTCTCAGGTACAAGTCTCTCAAGATTTATACAGAGCTCTAATTTGCAGAACCTTAATCAGTGCTTTTCAACTCCAAAGTTTGACCTCATTGTACACCTCAGGTTTTTCAATATGATCTTGAGAAGTATTTGACTGATACTTAGATATGTGCTGCTCCTACCTATGTAGCTCCCCTATAAAAAAATCTGACCACTTTATCCATTTTCTTAATTCAAAAACTACTTATTGGCATCTCCCATGTGCTAAGTATTGCTATAGGTATGAGGCAGGGCTGTGGCCAAGACAGTTAAGATCCCTGCATTCACAAGCTTCTGTTTCAGATGAAATGGACCTAGACAATAAATAGACACACAAATAAAAATTTAGAAAGTGACAAATGCTAGTTAGATAATCACAGTGGTAAGTTATGGTCAGGAGTTCCTGAAGTTCTCAAGGAGGTCTCCTTAGGTGGTGACATTGGAGAATGCAATTATATGAAGTCTCAGGGGAAGGACAGTCAAGATAGTGGAAAGGCCAATGCAAAAAGACCTGTCTCAGAATTAGGTCTGGTTGCCAACAACAAAAGTCAAAATAGCAGTGGCTTAAGGAAGAGACATTTTTATTTCTTTTTTACATAAAATTCAGGATGCAAGCATTCTTCTGTTCTGCCATAGATGGGGTTAGCTCTCATCTTTATGGTCCTAGATGGAACTCTAGAACCCACGTATACATTTCATGTAGCAGAATGACAGGATTGGAAAGGAAAAGGGATAGATCTTGCACCTTGCTTCTGAGAAAAGCAAGAAATTGTCTTTTAACACTTCCATTTATAATTTATGGGATAGAACATTGTCAAATCATCAGAAGGAAGGCTGGGAATTATGGACTTTATACAGGATGGCCTTCTAATCAAATACTATTAAAATGGAAAATGACAAATGGATTTTGGGGGAAACCAGAAATTTTCTCCATAAGTCTTAAAATGAAGGAATAAAGTGGTCATACAATAATTGTCTCAGGGGGAAGTTACACTAGAATTAAACTGAATAAAATTAGCATAGTATCTGGCAATGCATTAATTTTAAAAAAAGCATTCTTGTTGCTATTATTATTGTTATGTACCTCCTTTTCCTTATTTATAAAACAAAGGAGTTGAAGCAGATAGTTTATTCCTGTTTTTATATGCTATAATTTTAATTATAAGAGATTACATTGGCTTCATCTGTAACTGGAAAAGTCTAGTGGGAGTGGAACAGACTATGAATTACAGAACACAAGATTGGCATATTCAGGTTGAATAACCCTATCAACGATTTGAGTATGACACAAACCCAAAGCAAATTTTGGTTTTTGATCCCAGGTTCACTCAAAGTAACTACAGCTTGAAAAAGAAGAAAATTGCATGGCTCTGTTAATAAATAGAAATAAATAAAAAACAACAATTCAATAGTTGACTATTCCTCTAGAGAGGTACTTTCCCAAGGGCCTATTCTGGGAGAAACTTAATTGCTCCTTATTTTCTAAGTGAACATTTCAAGGAGGCCTCACATAAGTATTGTTCCCTTGCCCAATATAAGTTTCTCACTGTTAATTTTGTAGCATTCACTGTTTAACTCTGCATTCTTACTGGGAATATTTTTCCCTTCATTTTCTGGTAGGTCTAAAAATTTCTATCTGGAATTGTTGCATGGAATATGTATCTTATATTTGCTTTTCTTTTGTTCTTTAAAATGTGTGTATGTGTGTTTGAAAGAGACAGATGGAGAGCAAGAGAGAAAAAGAAAGGTAGAGCTAAAGTTTCAATAGAGATTTGGTTATTTGATTATTATAAGCTATCAATAATAGCTACACTTCCAAGAGGGTATTTAATAAGTATCACCCTTTACATTTATATTATATGTCAATATGCAATATCTCTCTTCATACAAACACCCAGTGAAATGGATAATATTGTTATTGTTACATGCTACTGAGGCACAGGTAATGCAAAATCAAAGAAACAAGACAAAACTTGTCTACATTCATAAAATAAATCAAGGCGCCAAAGTTCAACCAAAGCCTGACAATAGAAATATATCTCCTTGACTAATGAATTCCTTAATATTCCTTCATGCCTGTTCTGGGGGAAGAGTACAAATTCATTGGTAATTTGATTTGAAATAAATTCTGATACAATGGGAGAAGGTTGTATGTATCTTTGCCTTGGAATGGTGAGGAAAATCCTGCAGTGCTCCTGAGGTCTGTAAAAACAGATCCAAGGATAGATCTCAGTGTTGCAGTTTCCAATGGTTTCAGCATTGTTATCTCTCACCTGGCTATGCATCAGTAAGATG
The DNA here is from genome assembly GCA_004026745.1 of Myrmecophaga tridactyla. NCBI lineage: Eukaryota > Metazoa > Chordata > Mammalia > Pilosa > Myrmecophagidae > Myrmecophaga > Myrmecophaga tridactyla. Next base: position 11,168 of record PVIY010060171.1, read on the forward strand.
GTCTCATATTTCATTTTTTGAAAACACCAACACCATCTTTTGTTTCCTTCTTGTATGTGGTTTGTCTCTTCCTTGCTACCACACAATAGATCTGTCTCTTATGCTAATCTTTGAAAATGAACTGAGGTTGAAAAACATAGACAATCCACTGACAAATACTGCTAAACATAAATTAGGTATGATACATTGAGATGGTTGTACTCTCTTTCCAGACGCAGAACTTCTATTCATTTGTATTTCTTCTAACACCTATTGTAGTGTCTAAAATGTATTCTAATCAATTTCTCTCTTTGAATATATCCTATTGTACATTCAAACTCTAAATTTTCCTGTTTAGGAAATTCATCTTTCTCAAAGTTAATGCACATCTTTTCATTAAGGTAGCATTGTTATCTGGCATCTCTATTTCTTATTTCTGTCCTCCTCCACAGCTCGTCCTCACCATCATCTCACAGTAATGCTGCAGCATATTTGGAGGATTCAAAAAATATTCCCACCACACCCCCAGAACTGCGAGGAATATATTCAAATCTGAGTATACAGCAACACACTAAGAGGCATATATCCAACATAAAA
>PVIY010060172.1:0-11744 GCA_004026745.1 Myrmecophaga tridactyla
CTTTGACCCTGGAGGGCAGACCTGGGCCAGCCGGCCTTGACCCGACAATTGCTTCCTGGTGTTGCCCAGTCCCTGCTCACAGCGCCAGGCCAGGCTGCCCAGGGTCCGCTCTGCATTGAGGCAGGGTCCCCTCCATAGCAACCAGGTCCTGAGGACTGGTGATGCACTCCCACCAATGGCCCAGTGTGGGAGCTCCAGGCTCGATAGGGGAACAAAACTGCGGACGTGGGGTCCTGTCGTGTGGGAGCCCCCAGACTCGCTGGGGTGGCGGGCACAAGCGGCAGCCGATGACGGGAGGGAGAAAATAGGCTGAGCCACGAGGCTGCCCTGGAGGTGGGCTTAGAGTGAACTCCAGCTAAGGCCCCCAGGTGGGCAGGGTGGGCTTTGCTCAATGAGGGGGTCCCCCTTTTCCTCCCCACTTGCTTTTTTCTCAGGTGGGTCCTCTTTCTCTGCCCCTTTGACCCCACGGCTCTCTGAGGCTGGGCTTTGGGGTTAAGATGCGAGAGGGATGACCTTTTGTGTCTTGGCTACTGAACAGGGCAAGGAAGGGAAGTGACCAGGATTATTATCCTAGCCTAAAACACCACACCCAGGGTCCCTCTGATTCCCCCAAATGTCCCACCCTACACACGGACGGGAGGCAGGGCTGCTGCCTCCTGTGCCACTGGAGGTGCTTTGGATTGACAGGTTACCCTGTAGAACATGTGTCACAGGGCAGGAAGCCGAGTGACCATGCTGGAAATGCAGGGCAGGGAGGCAGCTCCACCAAAGCGGCTCCAGGCTGAGGACCAGCTTTATCCTGCCTCCTAGGGGAGGGGGCAAAGCTCCACCCCAGCCGAGGATGTGATGTTATCTGTTTGCCTTCAAGGAAGGATGGCCTGTTCCATGGGATCCCTTCCCTGGAAGGCTTCATTCTTGGATTTGCCCCAACATTGGTGGCAGGGCTGGAAGTGTCCCCACCTTGCCCCAGACCCTGGGGCATGAGATGAGGCTCAGCTCTGCTAACCTGCCGTGAAAGACATGACGTGGAGGCCCCAGGGAGCTGCTTCTCCTGGACTCACAGCCCGCTAATGAGAGGAGCGGGCTGAAAATCCGGGTTGCCCGGCCATGCAGCATCCCAGACCCCACCCTGCCGCGTGTCCTCACTGAGACCCCCAGATGCTGTGCCATGCGCCTACAAGCCTATAAAGACCACCCACAGGCAATGATGGCCAGGGGGCAGCCTTCAGGAGGCCAGGAGGAGGGGGTTCCCCACTGCCGAGGCACACGGGGGCCCCAGCCGTGGCTCACCATCCCTGGAGGACCCACTTTCTGACCCAAAGCCCAGTCTGCTTCCCAGGGGAACAGAGAATACGTTTCCAAAGAGCCAAAGTTATACTTAAGAAGTTGTGTCTACCATGCAGTTAATTTAAAAGTGTAGTTTCACTTAGTTAACTTTAAAAAAGAGAGGAAGGAATCTACCAACTGCGCACCTGTAAGGCCTGCACACTGCTAGCATTCCTTGGCGTTTGTGGAGGATGGGACGTCCCATTTCGGCTGCTGGCCTCCCTGTCCTTCCTGGAGCTGAGGTCTGCAGCCAGACTGAAGGTGTATGTCCTACGGGAGAAACAGATGCTGTGAGCAGAGGAGCAGCCAGACTGTCATTGTCCAGACCAGTGGGAAGCCTTTTCCACCTGTGGATAGCAAGAGCTTGAGGACAGCACGGTTGGCGCATCCTCAAGTTGAGCAGACAAGGCTTCTGTGAGGACAGAATGAAGTAATGTGTGCAAGAAAGCCAGAGAGCGAGGGGCAGGCACTGATGCCTGAGCAAGGAGTGCTTGCTTTAGTGTCACTACCAGCATCCCTGAGATTCACCTTCTAAGAGGGCGAGAGAGGTGGAGAAAGGCACAACTGTTTGTGGGGATTGAATCATGTGCCCCAGAAAGAGATGCTCAATTCCTAAAACCACCAACAATCCTTCCACAAGCTCCATCCTGAGATCCTTGCAAGGCCCAGAACCAGAAGCAGCCTCGTTTCTCCAGCTCTCGGCTGCACAGTCTCAGGATGCATCCTCTCACCCATGCCATGAGCCCCTCACCTCTCATTGCATGCATGAGGTTTCAGTTGAGTTAATACATTTCTTAAATTGTCTGCAAGGTATACCTTTCTGGTTTCACCTTGTGGTTGCCTGCTCTGTCTGGATGTGTAAACTCCTTTTTGGCGGGTCCCTTTCAAATAGCTACCTTGTTCATATTTTTCTCACAGTGTTGGATACTATGATAGTCAATTATGTATGCAAATTGGCTGGGTTATGGAATCCACTTGTTGGTCAAACGCTGGACCAACCTTGATGATGCCGTGTAGGTATCTTGTAGATGGGACTGACTTTAAGTAAAGGAGATAACCCTTGGTGAGGTGGGTGGGCTGCAAGCAGTCAGGTGAAGGTCCTAAGAGCAAAGTACTGGGGTTTTCAGAAAAAGGAAAAATCCTCCCTCAAGACTATACCATCTGCTCTTGTCTGAGTTTCCAACCTATTGAACTTCCCACTGGATTTAGGACTCAAGATTGTAGCATCAACTCTTGGTAGAATGTGCAGCCTGCTGACCACTCTCCAGATTTTGGACTTGCCAGCTCCCATAATTGCACGAGCCAATTCCTTAAGTAAATCTCTTAAGGTCTCTCTCTCTCCCTCTCTCTTTCTCTCTATATGTCCTGTTGGTTTTGCTTCTCTGGCAAAGCCTGACTGACACAGTGGCCAACAGACATGAAACGAAAACTTCATCAAGTGTGACCAATGATGATATATTGACCAAGAACTTATTTCTCTCTGCAAAGGAACAAACTGTAAGTCACAGAGGAGCAATTTATGGTCTCACGTTAACACAGGAAGCGTTGGTGAGATTCCCTCTTCCTGGGGGCCGGGCAGGGGCCCGTCCCTGGTTCCTGGCTGGCTGTGCAAGCAGCAGAGCTCTGCTGTCTATAAATAACAACGGTGATGCTTACAGCCAGAGAGAAAACAGAAATTTTTTTGCTAGCCTTTCAAATGAAATGTAATCAAGATTGCAAGGAGAACATGGTGTTGGTCAGGGAAAGAAAAGCTTACCATTCTAACATTTCTGTTTTTCTCTTAAATTAAGAGAATCACTTAATAGTTAGCATATACCATGGAAATATAGGTGTTTAGATTTTCCCTGGTATGTAAAAAGGGCATAGCTGCCGTTTGTGGGACTGCACGGAAAGTGTGCCTTGATTACGTCTGGGCTACTTGCCACCGACTCGCTCTGTGGTTTTTGAAAAGCAACGGATGCATTCGGTGTTAAAGACTTCACCCTAGCTGGGAGTGGATAACGTCCTTCTCAGGCTTCAACATTCATGGGCCCTCTGCTTGTACTAGCCAGGGTTCTCCAGAGAAACAGAACCAACAGGAGAGATCTCCAAATACGAGATTGATAAGGTGTCTCATGAAACTGTGGGAATGGAAGTGTCCAAAATCTGTAGGGCAGGCTGTGAAGCTGACAGCTCCAGAGAAGGGCCTGGATAAACTTCACAGGAGAGGCTCACTGGCTGAAGAAGCAGTGAAAGAGTCTCTCTTCTCCCTTAGAAGCCTTCAACAGATTGGATTATCTGCTTGTGGAAGTTACGCCTTAGTTGATAGCAGATGTACTCAGCCACGTATGCAATCAACTGACTGACAGCTTAATACACCAGCCCTCCAGTTTATCAATCAGCCACAAAATATCCTTGCAGCAACGGGCAGGCCAGTGCTTGCCTGACCAGATGACTGGGCATTGTCAGTTGGCCAAATTGACATCAGAACACAACTATCACACTGCTTTTTGTGTGGGATTATGCTACCTGCCTTCTGCGATATTGAGAACTGAAAATTCATGAACCATTTTCATGGCCATTCATGAACCCCTTCCCCTCCCCATCACTCACTCTCCAAATTCCATTGACCCCTTTTTTTAAAAGAATGAACAGATAATGTGGGATTTTATCATACAGTAAATCTAAAGAGTCCCAGCAGCCTCTGGCATAAAGGCTGGCAGAGATACTGGTGACGGGCAGTGCTAACAAACATCCTATTTGCAAAATCCTAAGTGGAAATGGGCTCTGCATTATACAGAGGCAGGGAGATTCCTTGCCGGGGCATTCACAGTTTGCAAGGCCAGCGAATCTTGCTGCTCCTGCTGCCCACACTGTGTGGGAAGGCAGGGACCATGCCTGTAGGAGGCCCTTGTCTGAGCATCTGTGTGTCCTTCCCACAGGCAGGCTAGCCTTGGACACGGCCAAGATATTCAAAGACCATTTTCTGCTAAATGTTTAGCGAATCACACTGTGAGGGTTAGAGACGCTTGGCTGGGAGGTCTGAGTCCGACAGTCTCCTGACCTGCCCTGCTGGTCATGACCCCACTGGACATGCCTGGTTGTCAGGGAGCCTTACTGCTCTCAGGGAGGATGGGGCACTCCCAAAACTGGACACTCATGGCATCAAGCCCAGCACTGATTTTTCTCCTTTCATTGTGTGATTTTCGTTAATAATTCCCAAGGGAAACTTGTCACTAGAAAGAATATTCCCAGAGGCGTCAAGCAGACAGCTGGAATGGTTACGTTGGTGACAGGCGATCCATGAATAAATTGTGAAGCCATAAATAGAATAGCCAGAAACTATAGCCTTCGCTGCATAGCTCTGAAAAGACCCGGGTTTGCCAACTGTCAGGTGGGTCCCCTGTGATGGAGAAACTCTCCTGTCCCCAGGTGGGATGGGAGTGAAGGATGATGGGCAAAGCTGCAGGGGTTGCAGGTGGGACCCATGCCTCCTGGGACTTAGATGGTCAGTTCTAAAAGGAAATGAGTCCTTCCTTAAGGCTTTGACTACCCCCAGTCTCCCGCCTCCCCAAATTTTCTCATCTCTCTAGAGGGCTGGTTTGCATTTGATTGTATCTATAACCCTTGTGATTTTGATGTGACCCCTGGACCCAGGGACATGTCTCCACCAGCAAAACCGAGTTCCCCTTGGACAAGTCATCAGCACGTCCCTGTGCTTACACTGCACATGGGAAGGCTCGGGCCCAGGGACCTCACAGCGCTGTATATGAACCCCAATCCTGGCTTCGTCTTCCTTCCTGACCTTTGTTCTCCCCTTGGCTCAATTTCCTTATGTCCTTTTGTTTATATTTAAAATAATATATCTTTTGAATAAGCAATACATATCCTCACTATTTATATAGTAAAGACTGTTTACTATTTATAAAATAGTAGAGAATAAAAGTTTCCCTTCCATTCCCATCCATTCTGCAGTCCCCACCTACCATGAGTACCCACTGCTGTAAGTTTCTAGAGATTCTCCCTCCAGGGTCTTTTTAGGCATATATAGGCACATGAATACATATCATCCATCTAAATACATAAACATATATGTCAGTCCAGATATGTGTGATTTCCCCTTTTCTCCCAGATGGGGCCATGCTGCTCAGACAGTTCTGCCACTTATTATTATATATTTTTTGGGGGGAGCATAGTCTGGGAATTGAACCTGGGTCTCCTGCATGAAAGGCGAGCAGTCTACTGCTGAATCTACCACTTACTTTTGTCATTTAACTGTGGAGGGCCAGGAGCAATCAATCAGGCCCAAGCAGGAGCAATCAATCAGGCCCAAGCAGGAGCAATCAATCAGGCCCAAGCAGGGAAAGTCCCCACAACATTGGGGCGGAATGTCCCCAAGAGTTAAACAATAACCAATGTTAGGAAACTGAGGGAACAGGATGTGTTTTGGCAACAGCTAACGGCATTTTTCTGCTTCTATGATATGCTTGCTTGCTAGCAACTGCAAAACCACAACATGATTTCAGCCTTTATAAAGCACACCTTGAAAACCTCTGGATGCTGCTCTCTGAATCTTTCTTCTTGGAAGTTTCTGAGGCAGTCACCGGCCGGCTAATAAAGACTCCAGACTGGCTTGCAGTTTTGAATTATGAGGTCTCTCTTTTGGTGCACCCCACAACATTAACGATGTATCTTGGATATTTTTCCATGCTAGTACATAAAACACTTCCTTATACAACTGCAAGTGTCCTACTGTATGGAGGTACTATAACTTATTTCAATCACTTATTTTTAACTTAATTAATCTTCTATTGGCAGTTTAAATAATGATCGAAAGGACAGGGTGAGTTGTGCTTTCTCTATTCAGTATTGATGTGAGCTCAGACAATAATTTATCTCTCCATGCCACAGTTTCATCATCTGTAAAACACAAGGGTAATATTACTTGCCCCACAGACTCAATGAATTAATCATTAATAAAGGTAAACATATGGAGCAGAGCTTGAAATGGGTGAGTGGGATGCAAGCATTTTGAGTTATTATGCATCTCTTAAGTTGTTTTAAAATTGTTTTGAATGAGGTGGGTTATAAATGAACACATCAACAAATGAAAGCAAGTGACCATTGTTGCATCTTCCTTCCCTCTTTGTATTTTATGGTCCTTGGTGTTTGTTAATTAGGGTAAGAAGTTAAACATTCTCAACTGAAGATAATAAAGAGCATCATGCTGTTTGCAGAGATCTGGATGTCGGGGTCTGCTGGAAGCCACTCTGGCTGTGTATCGAGTTGTCACTATGTTTGGTTGGGAAGCCCAGGGTCACGACATGCCAAAACAAACCTCCGTGGATTGAGAGATCAGCAGGAAGGGATGTAATGCTACCTGTGATCATCAGGCCATGAGTGAGCCTGGCCAGGTCATGGTGCCCGGTTGCCTGGTCAGGCAACCACTGGCCTAACTGTTATTGCGAGGGCATTTCACGGACTTAAATCATCAGTAAGTTGATTGCATTTAACGGCTGATGACATCTACAATCAACTGAGGAAAGTGTCTTGAGTAATGTCAAGATGTTAAATCCAGTCAGTTGAAGGCTTTACAAGGAGAAGTGATAATTTCAGTCGGAAGAGAGGATTTTCATCTCTACTTCAGCCAGCTTCTCCTGGGGAATTAATCAAAAACCTTCATCAGCGTTCCAAGCTTGCAGCCTGCCCTGTGAAATCTGAACTCGCGCATCCTTGCAGTTACATGAGCCGTTTTATAAAATCTCACAGCATTTATGGCTATCGCCTGTTGATTCTGTTTCCCTAGAGAACATTGACTAATGCACTAACTTTGGAAAACAGGCCATAATCACCCAATCTCTTTTCTATTTTTGGGGGGTGCATGGTCTGGGAATCAAACCTGGGTCTCCCACATAGAAGGCCAGCATTCTACCACTGAACCAACTGTGCACCCGAAACGCAATCTCTTTTAAAAAACATATTTTCAGAAAATAACTTCCAATCTTTAACTACTCTTTCTTGCAAAATCTAGTCATTTGTACTAAGATCTTATATTAGACACTGGTGTTGAAATCATTCTTTTCTTTTTCTTTTTTTTTCTGTGTGTGTGTGTGTGTGTGTGCTTAGTTTGGGAAAAAGTGATCAATTCACAATCACTTGCTTGGGCTCTTCAAAATGGATTGTTTCTTAATTTACTCAAAATGCCAGTCCCATTAGTGATGTATTGATCCTCTTAGAATTTTTAGGTAGCTTTCAATGACTATTCAAACAAAATGGCATAAAATTGTCATGGTTTTGCCTTGGGTACCAGCCTCAGTAGGAAGGGGTATAGAAAAATGTTCTGTGACCATAGAGATGCTGGAAAATATTTTTCCATAGCAAATGTCCAGCATGGATCTGAAAATGTGTAGACAGAGTAGGTGGCTAATACATCTGTGTTCAACACAATGATTTGTTCATTTGTAGGGGGGGGAAGTACCTTGGGGAGGCTATGGAGGTTTTTAGGAGAGAATTAAGAAAATGAGTGAAATAGATAATTGATTCTAAAGCATCCCTGCCTGGAGGCGGGGTGGGGGGTGGGGTACCATGTGTTTTCCAGCCTCTCCACCAGCCATGAAGGTCTGGAAAACCCCAGACCACAGTTAAGGATATGTTTGCACCTTCTCCTTTGTTTCTCAACTCTTGCTCAGTTGTTCCAACCATCTCCTTTATCAGAACTCTTACCATCAACCCCAGCCATGCAGCCATCATGCACACACATGAAGGGGTGCGGCCTCCTTGCTCTCTTCACCATGGGCTTTCTCATGTATGGACTTTACCCTCCACTTTTCTAATCAAAGCCTTGGTGGAATGAGTGAAATCCCTCATGATACAGCTGTTGTAACAACTTGCAAGGGCTTTGGGGAGTACCAAGTTGTCCGGTCTGAGCTGCTGCCCCCAGAATTTCCTTTCTAGCATGTATCTGATCAGGGCGGCCTATAGGGGATAATCTCATGAGAGTCTGAGGATGGAAGGAAGGCAGCAGCTATTTTATAGCATATGCACACCTCCTCCCATTTATTCAATCAAATGCTACTCTAGGTGCTACTGTGAAGAGATTTTGCAGATGTGATACAAGCCCCTAAGTAGCTGACATTAAGTTAAACAAACGGGAGATTATCCTGGTTGGACCTGATTTATTAAGTAGGAAGGCCTTTAACAGAGAGCCTTGGATATCTCCAAATAACTCTAAAGAACACCTGTTTCTGCAATTCCTCTCCCATCTCCCTGGATGGCCCTTCTTGATCCTCACCTGTGGGCAATGAGTTTTGGCCCCTGCCCATGGGTTTCTCACTTGCTTGTGATTTACCCTTCCTGACTTTTTACTCTTCCTTAACTCCACTTTTCTAATCAAAGCCTTGGTGGAATAAGGCTTTGTGATGATAAATACGTATAAATGTACGTAAAATTACCGGCTTTCTGCTTCTCTGATGAAACCCTCACTCCTACTGAATTTGACATCAGGACTGAGATGCTGCTGTAACAAATGCATAAAATGTGGGAGCAGCTTTGGGGGCAAATAGTGGGCAGAGGCTGGAAGAATCATGAGAAGCATGATGAAAGCCTAAAGCACCTTGAACAGACTGTTAGTTAAACATGAATGTTCATGGTGCTGCTGGTGAGAGCTCAGAAGAGTGTGAAACACACATTATGGGAAAACGGAAGAAGGGGGATCCTCCTTATGTGGTGCAAAAGGCTCAGTGAAATTCTGGAAGGCAGAGCTTCTAAGCAATGCCGTTGGTTGTGTAAACAAATTTCTGAGCAGAGTATTGAAGGTATTGTCTGATTTGTTCTTGTTGCTTGTAGTAAAACGCAAGAGAAGGACCCACTGAGGGAAGAACTGATTAAAAAAGAGACACGACCTGATGATTGTGAAAATTCTCAGCCTTCCCAGATCACGCTAAAGACGGTAAAATTAAGGGGTTCCCAGGCTGACCACGAAGCAGCAAGCTGCAACCCCCCCCCCAAGTCCTATAGCTTCAAGGAGATGAATCTTTCCAATAACCCTGTGAGCTTGGAAGAGGGTCCTGGGCTCCAGTTGAGATGTCACCCCAGGGGACGCCCCAGGCCTTCCAGCTTGGGAGGTCCTGAGCAGAGGATCCAGCCAACCAGGGCTTGGACACCTGACTCATGGACTCAATGAGGTTATATATATATTTTGCTTTAGCTGTTACATTTGTGGGGATTTATTACTCAGTAAAGGCAAACTAGTAACATCTCTGGACTTCACAGTGATCAGAAGAATAAATAAACCCAAGCTTAGGACATCTAGTCACAATTTATTGTGTTCATAAGGAAGTAGTGTTTTGCAACCATTTTGGGATTAGCATCTCTGAAAAGTAATATGGAATAATTCATGTTTTGCATATTATCAGCAGAAAGCTATGAACAAATCAAGATACTTACTGTACACCTGCAGGGGAAGATTTGCCATCAAGGAGAATGCAGTACTTAATGGTGATGGAATGTTCTAGAAGCACACACATACTTCAACCACTGTCTCTAGGTGGACGATTTCAGACACTAGCTCAGAGAGGGTGGGTGGGCTGCCCCAGGGGTGGCACTCACCTGTGTTTAACCCAGGTGTCAGACTCACTGACTCGCTCAGTGTAGTTCTCAGGCAGGAAGCCCCGGCAGCCCGTCCGTTGTGAAATCCCAATTACCCAGCCTTCGCTGGCTTCTTCCTGCTGAGTTGGGTCCACAAAGATGTATTCGCCAGGATTTAGCGTTAGCTCATCCACGTTCTGGGGTTTATACTGGAACAAGGCTTTCAAGGTCTGGAAAACAAGAAAGCGTTTTCATTTCTTAGCAAGGATTGTACTGGAAAATGGCAGCTTTATTTACATTGAGGCCCATTTACACTTTCCCTCTTGCTTTCAGGCTCCCCTGATGTATCCCCTGCCCCTAAGACAACACTGAAGTCTCTAATAACATCTAACATGGACTACAAAGAAATAGAGTATAGCATTGTTTCAGTAGATTTAGAGATACATTTTGGTACACATATTTCTATCTTATGTGAAAGATCATAAAGTGTAACCAGACTCTCACATCCATCTTCTTCCCATGAGATTATTTATAGTTTCTCCTATGGTAAGAAACATGATGAATTCATTCATACTTTTCCCCTTGTTTATGAAAGGAGCACTGCATGAATTTTTTTCTTAAGTAATCAGTTCATGGGAAAGTTCTGGTGTAAGGCTTCACTCAAATCATTATTTAAAACAAGTTAATAAGCAAAACAACGCATTTGCAAATCTTTGCAATGCTCTTATTTCATAACAGAAGTGTTTCCATTTTGTTCTCTAACCTATACGTCTGCAACTGGTATGTAAAAGAATATCGGTCCCAAATTGCACAAGAAAGCACATAATTCTAGAGAAGGAATAGAAGTCCTCTTTTCTGCAGTGAGACCTCCAGGAGAGGTGGAGCCTGTGCTGTGGGTGGGGGGCCACTGGAGACCGTCTGGCCCCGCGCCTCCCACCCAGCGCCCGCAGCTCACTCACCTGGTAGTGCACGAACCGCATGTCTCGGGAGTAGAGCGCGGCAGTCCACTGGCAGCAGGGGTCCGGGTGGAGGGCTCTGGCCAGCTGCTCCAGCGTCTGCTGGTGGTGGGGGTAGAACTTGTGGGCCAGCGTCAGATGCAGCTGCTTGGTGCAAGGTTTCACTGTGCAGTCTGTGAAGACAGGTGAGATGTGTGATGTCGGGGACCCCTTCCCCGCCAGCCAGCGCCCCCGGCTCGGGCAGGGCAAGAGGTGACTGCGTGACCTCTGGCTCTCCTCACCCTTCCCTCCTCTGTCCTGGCACTGCCTGGAAATGGGCAAGGCCTGGCCGCACACGTGGGGCATGTCTCATGCAGCTCACCTTTTCAGAGGAGATGGTTACACACATGCAGGCATTCCCAGAAGGTGGAAAAGAGGAGCAGGTAGAGGTGTGGCTGTGGGGTCTTTGAGGGCAATCACTTTGCAAGTTTTTTGCCCCATCACAAAGCGTGTCTTTCCTTTCTTTCTGCATCTCCTTCAATCCCCCTGGAACGCCCTGGCAACCTGAAGCCACACACCTGCTTCCCCAGGTCAGTGGCTTTTTGTTTGACTTTCGAGTTTTCAGGAAGGAACTCCCCTGGCTGCTCAACTCTGAAACATGGGGCATCTTCAACATTCGGTTCCCTTTGGTCACACAGGAGGTGCCCAGAGGGGCCGGCCCCAGGCCCTTTTCCCTGCCCCGGCCTCTCACTCTGGCCTCTCTCCCTGGCGGACCTCTCTCGGGCTCGGGGAGCCGATCGCTAAGCAGTTTATGCTCTGGGGAGACGGCGTTTTAATGGAAACAGCAGGGCTTCAGTGTCGGGCTGGCCTGGCTTGCCCCTCATCCTGCCTGCTCTAGCTGGGACACCTGGGGCAGCG
>PVIY010060173.1:0-11753 GCA_004026745.1 Myrmecophaga tridactyla
TATTTTAAAGTATTATCATCTATTTTCAGCACCTTGCAATAATGACAATCCTTTGTTCTTCCTCATGCAAAAGCATTTTTAAGATTTGTACATTGTGCATTTCACTATTATTATACACTCCAGGCATTCTGGATTATACCATCTCGTTCTTTAACATCTATCTTTCTTTCTGATTTCATTTATGTCCCCAGCCCTCCTCAGGTAGATTATTTTTAATGATATTTTATTTGGCATAATATATCCAAAATACTATGATTTCAACATATAGCAACATAAAAAATATTGAGATATTTCACCTTATTTTTCCCCCAATAGGTCTTCAAAATCCATGCTGTATATTACACTTACATTTTACATTTACATTATATCTCAGTTTGGATGATGACATTTCAAGTGCTCCACAGCCATACATGGCTAATGACTACCATATTGGACAGTATAGCTCCTGATTATCTTAAACCACAGACTTCTCCATCAGGTCTCTAATACCCAAGGTAACCCTTGAAATGAGATGACAAATTCTGTCTCTGTTAGTTTTGACATAATATACAATACCTCTACCCAGCATCTTTACATACCACATGATTGTGTCTCTAGGGCTTCACACACCAAAGCAGTGGTACCATGCTTGCTTCTATCCTTCCCACTTACACACTACAAAATTCATCAAACACTTTTCTTGTCATCTTGCCAAGACCAATTCAACTGAATTTTTCACCTCCTACTTTCCTGCAAAATGTGATATATCAAAATTATCCTTTGAAAAGCACATGAAATTGCTGTGAATATATCCATATTCTAAATGTGCAAGGTTAACTAACATTTGAAAGAAAATCTTCCAAAAAAGAGAGGAGGCAAGAAAGCATGGCATAGGGGGTGCTTGGTGGTTCAGTGGTAGACTACCTGCCTGCCATGTGGGCAGCCCTTGCACCAAAAAAAAAAAGAAAGAGAAAGGAAGGAAGGATGAAAGGAAGGGAGGGAGGGAGGGAGGGAGAGAGAGAGAGAGAAAGAAAGAAAAAGAAAAACAGGCATAACTGAATTGTATACTTGAAAATAGTAAAACTGGGAAATTTTGAGTTGTATGTATGTTAAAACAATTTTAAAAACTTAAAAGTGAAAGTATGGCATAAAGGAAAAGAATTTGGATTAAGGTTCAAGAGCCTGCACTGCAGACTCAGCTCTGGCAACAGGTAGTTTTATGACTGTAGGCAACCTACAAATATTTGCATCTTCAAAGTGTGGCATATCATATAAAAGAGCTAGATTAAATTATTCCTAAGCACCATCCAATACTAAATACTCTATAATTGTAGATACTATTTTTAAAAGTAAAGAAGAAACAATTGAGGGTAAAATCCATTTGGGAAAGAGAGTTAAAATCTCTTCTATTTATAGAATAGAAGGCACTGGAGCTTGTATCCCTCAATGAAAATAAAAACAGTCAGATTGAAAACAAATCCTTGGATCCCCTTTCTCAATTCCTAATATTTTTTCAAGAGAGGGTTATTCTGCCCAAGGTTTTCTTCAGGGCAAACTTCACATCCTTATTCCTCAAGCTATAGATTAATGGATTGAACATGGGTACCACAATGGTATAGAAGAGGGAGGAAATCTTCCCCTGGTCAAGGGGCAAAATAGAGGGTGGTTTGAGGTACATAAAAGCTCCTGAACCAAAGAAAAGAGAAACAGCAATTATGTGAGAGCTGCAGGTACTGAAGGCTTTGGACCTGCCCTCGGTGGAGCTAATGTGGAGAATGCTGGCAAGAATGAAGCCATAAGAGATAAAAATGGTGATAATAGGTACCCCATTGCCAATGGTCACAACTATAAAGACCACCAGCACATTTATATAAGAGCTATTACAGGAGAGCTCAAGGAGGGGAAGGATGTCACACATGTAGTGATTGACAACATTGTCAGCACAGTAGGTCAGAAAAACTATATTCCCTGTATGGGCCATAGCCCCCAAAACTCCCATCCCATAGACACCTAATATAAGGAATAAACAGACCTGAGGGGACATGGTGACTGTGTACACCAATGGTTTATGGATGGCAGCATAGCGGTCATATGCCATCGCTGACAGGATGAAGGACTCAGAAAACACAAAGAAACAAAAGAAAAAGAGCTGAGTCATACACCCTGTGTAGGAAATGATGCTCTTCTTTGAGATGAAACTCATCAGCATTTTGGGGATAATGGCAGTAGAGTAACTAAAATCTATGAAGGACAAGTTGAAGAGGAAAAAGTACATGGGGATATGAAGGTGAGAATTCAGCCCAATCAGGGTTATCAAGCCCAGGTTCCCCACCAGAGTGACCACATAGAAACCTAGAAACAGAAAGAAGAGAGGGATCCTGAGTCCTGGCTGGTCTGTTAAGCCTGCGAGGATAAACTCTGTCACAGAAGAGGAGTTCTCTATAACCATTCTCCTGTAGAAGTGTCTGTCAATGAAAAAAAAGGAAACAAAACACTGAGAGAAAGAAACAACTAATAGCCCCTGAGAATGGCATCTGAACAGATAGACACTGAACTTTGAGATGAAGACATTTCTTCATACCTGTATCTGTCATCACTGTGCCCAAGCATCTTTAGTCATCCTAGTACCTGCCTCAGTGTGAACATTGCCTCCACTGTAAGGACTGGTAAGACTGAAGCAAGGGACCCCAAAGTTGAACTAGGATGATCCTCCAACCTTACCTATAGCCCTCTCCAGGCCTTGCTCAGTTTTGTAAAGCCCTTCTCTGAATTAATTATTGAGAGGCTGAAGTCATTTGACCCTGTCCAGATTCTTCAGCTTGGGATCAGTACTGGATAGAGTAGGAAAATGGGGTTATGCTCTCCAGAGTTCTTTGCTCAAGTAGCTGTGGGGTCATAATGGGTGTTAAGGGGGGAAATGGGAAGGGAGAGGAAGGGAAGGGAAGGGAAAGAAGAATAAAGACAAGATCATATACTGAGTAATAACCAAGAACTGACACTCTATCATAGTACAGATCAGCTCAGGCAGGCACGCAACCTCCTTTGGCTTGGAGCCAAGGTGCTCTGCTCTACAGGCTCCCACCCATCTCTCTTATGAGGACTCAACTGCCCTGGTGAAAAGGATGTTACAGCTTTGGGTTCAGACCACTCCGTCCCTGGTTCTGTTTCAAGGATTGAACCTCTGGTTTATCTTGATTCTCTTTCTGACCTGAAGAACAGGA
This sequence comes from Myrmecophaga tridactyla, assembly GCA_004026745.1. Classification (NCBI taxonomy): domain Eukaryota; kingdom Metazoa; phylum Chordata; class Mammalia; order Pilosa; family Myrmecophagidae; genus Myrmecophaga; species Myrmecophaga tridactyla. The sequence goes on from PVIY010060173.1 coordinate 3,201, forward strand.
TCCCCGATTGTGGCTTTGCCCCGAGGCTTCTGTCTGGCTTCCAGAGAGACTGCATCCTTTTTTAACACCCACGGATAAGAGAAAACAAGACTTTTATTCTGGATTACAGATCTCAGTGACCTAGTTACGGAGGCTCCCTCAGGATCACTGCCCCAGAGACCACTTTTCCTAATGAAGAAGACATGTTTGTTTACACCCTTGATAATGCTTGACCTGGCTTTTAGTATAGCCTATCCTTTCCTTTAGGTTACATCCTTTCAGCATGATTAAGGGCAAGGCATTATAGAAAAATTAATTCTTGCTATCATGTATTGAGCATTCACTAAGTACCAAACACCGTATCTGATACAACACCCTCACAACAACACCAAAGAGTTCAACAGCAATATGCAAATATTACCTTATTTATTTCTCACAGCAACCTTTTAAATTAGACTTATTAACCTCCACTTGAAAAGTAAAGAGCACAAACAACTAGTAGGTTCCACAGTCTTGAGTCAAACATTAGTATGTCCAACTCCAAACTTCACAGGAGCAGGGAAACTTGCTGAGCAATCACAACTTAATGTAGGTTACTGACTGAACTCAATTTGTTCCACAAACCAGTTCTTGCTACTCTAAACTCCATGCATTGTCAAACAGTTCTCAGGAAGGGATCTCTTTCATACAGGAACTAATAAAATTTTATGAAGCAACTTAAACTCAATGCTCCTTACTAGGATTTTATATATTAAGGATAACAGATTTCATAACCAAGAAATAAATCTCAAATTGGGGAAATTTGAACTTCAGTGTGCCAGTGGGTTAGATATGAGCTTTCAATCCTAGGTTAATGACAGAGTTTACTTGAAGAAGTTATGAAATAATAAAGGCAGAAGCCCATCTTCTTCCAGATAAGTCCAGCTAAAACACTGCATACAGGCCTGTGTATGTCTATGATTATTTGTGAAAACATCAATGAGAACTTGCTTATCCTCCCCTTTGGGACATATTCAGCTGAGTACCGGCAATGATGGTGCCTCATCTTTGCATTTACACTTGGAATTTCCCACATCTCAGAGGGATTCTAATGAATCCAAACCCATGTTCGCAATCCCACTGCACAAAACTTACAAATGGGGAAAAACAATTCATTATCACAATATTCAAATAAGCCCCTCACAAGGCAGGCTTTCCTTTGGACCCAGAGGCAAATAAGATGAAAAGTTCTCTGGAAGCTTTAGGAGGATTTTACCTTTTACTTCAGACACAAGCACCACGGCAACTTCATTTCAGAGGCATCTTAACGTGAGCATCTCTAAAACCATATCCCATGATGACTTGTTGCAGTACAAGCAGATAGCAGAAAAAAAAAAAAACCCAAAAACTATTTTGTCCTTTCTCCACTGGTGCAGTACTATCACCTTTCCAAACCTTGATGCTTCTTTCTTCTATTACTACTAATTTAAACTATATATTATACATGCACATTTAACATGTATGGACATGTGAAGCACTACATACAATAAAACATTTTTGCACATATGTCTCATGCATGTACATTAGCTCCCAGATTTCTGGTAGATCACAGAGTTGCACAAGTATGGTCCCAAGTGCACCGCCTATCATTACACATCATAGGATCACCAGCTCCAATAAGAAGCACAAATCTAGTTGGAAAGAAAAGACAACAGCTGAGAGGCTTCCGTGTGAGATAAGCCTTGATCACCTCCTTAGAAAGTAGAAAGAATTACACTTGTTGGGTATGTTATATTATAACCAAATAAAATTTGTGTTTTATTTTTTATTTTCATTTCCTTTCTGGAGTAATGAAAATTCTGGAGTATTTTCATTTCCTTTCTGGAGTTCCAAAATTGATCATGGGGATGTGTGCACAATTACATGAGCCTTCTGCTGGAGGGGAGGCAAGCTGTTCTTACAGATGGGCTGGCAGCCACTTGAGGAAATCCTTGGGTTTGGAGCAAATGGCTTACATGAACCAAGAGAGTTGAGATAACGCGTCACCTGGATGCACTTCTCCAAGATGGGAGGCTCAGGTCTATGAGGCGATGATTGGCAGAAAAATAAAGCAAGAAGAATTGTGAAGACTTATTAGAAATTATCTGTGATTCTTACTCAGTGAACTTCAATTTGAACTGAGGGGCTGCTCGAAACTGTAGTTTCAGCCCTTTATGTAGGATTTCGTGTGATGCTGTGTTTTATGGCAGGTGAGACCATTATGCTGTCTCTTTTGATGGATGGAAAATGTTTCCCCTGAAGTCTCCACAATTAACATTATATGGCTTTATTTCTTCACTCTGAAGGACACATTATTTTTAAAGGTTATTTATCCTCCAGGCAGGTCCTCGCTGTGATTCATTCTTCTGATAAGGTTACTCAGAATATCATCCTCCAAACATGCAGGAAAGCTTAGTAGCACAGAAAATAACAGTGTTGTTAACCTCCTTAACACTGGAGATAAATTAACACTAATAATCTAGGTACCAGGGTAGCAATTGACTTGGCAGAATGGAATTCACCAGCGCACAGGCCGGTATCACTCTGCTGTGCTCCTGGGTTCTGTGTGGGCTCGGTGGCTGGTGAACCTCTGATTTCTTCCTTCTTGGTGTTCAAGACACACCGCACCGTACTCAGGCCCCTCTGGCCGAGAGCTGGGATCACCCAAACAGCTGCCAGCCCTGCGGATCGAGAAAAGCGCCTGCCGCTACTAAAGTCTCCACGGATCAATGAATTCTCAGTTCATTTCACGACAGACTATCACGAAGACTTCTCGAAGTAGATAAGCAATGCCAAGATAGGAGGGAGATCTGCCTCACTGGGAAATATTTTTTTTTATTTTGTTTATTTTTAAAAATATTTGCATTACTATATATCCGTGCACATACAGTCCATCCATAGTATACAATCAATAGCTCACATTATCCTCTCGTAGTTGTGTGTTCATCGCCGTGATCATTTTTAGAACATCTGGCTCACTGGATCAGTTTTCCATTCTCTATGATAATGGTTCTCAAACATTGGTCTCCACACCACACCACATTACTTGCTTAACATGCTGTTTATTAATAGTTAACAGGTTAAACAGAGCACATACATGGGGATGTATGCAGCACTGCGTGATGAGACTGTGAGCCAGTGATTGTATACTTCAAATGGTCTGTATGGTGTGTGAGAGTATCTTTTTTTTTTAAATTTATTTATTAATTAAAAAAATTAACAATCGAACTAAACCATTAACATATATAATCAGTAATTCACAATATCATCACTTTGTGTGAGTGTATCTTAATAAAATGTATTTTAAAAAAAGAAAGAATTATACTCATCTATCAGTAGCCATATGGGTTTGTATTATAGTTAAGATTAAATTGATTTTAGTAAGTGTATTCAGCAAATTAATGTGCAAGGTGCAAAGACATGAGCAGCATGGTTCATGCCAGAAAAGGGCTTATAATCTATTTGAAGCTTCTCCCATACTGCCTCATCTTCTTATTTCTGTCCCTGCATGTTTTACATTTTTCAGGTTTAGTTCCTCACCTACACTTTTTCTGCTTCCATAAATAAATGCTCAGTGAGCTCTTCTTTTTCAATTTCAACAACCTCTCTATAGGTATGGCTCCCAAATTTGTGTCTTTAGGTCTCAGCTCTTTTAAATTGCCTTCCTGTGTATTTAAACTCTTTTCTGGATATTTCCAAAACACTGCCCTGTGTCCATCTGTCCATCTCTGAACTCACTGAGTACAAAGATCTTCATTTTCCCTAAAGTAGGTTTCCTCCCAACCTTTCCATTTAATTTGTGTACCAATGATAAGGAAGTAGAGGGCAGAATTCATAAAGTGATTATAAGTCCTGGTTTGTCCAGTACTGTGTCAGTTTGTGCCTATTACCCCAGTGACATTATTAGTAGCTTGCTTTTCACCCTGACATATATCTTGGTTGAAAGATATTGTATTCCGAGCATCAACTTTGAAATCTGGTAGACTTTAGCACAAATCCTGGCTCTACTTTATGATCTTGAGAATTTGTTTAACCTTTTTATGAATTTCAAAATTTTTATCTTTAAGATGATAACTCAATAGATTGTTTTAATAAGTAAATAACTTCACCTTCTGACACACAGAATGCACAATAAGCAGTTATTTTGTTGGTATTGTTATTATTATTAAAAAACCATCTCCTTGTATGAAAGTGGTATCAGAATAGGCTGGTGCAGGAAGAGACTAGATGCAAGGAAATCAGTTAAAAGGCTTTACATAAACAGTAGAAACATAACAATAAAAATGCGGGCCATTATTATGAGAAGCTGATGAAATGCAAGACAGGATTTATATCTCTATGGTTTGAGACAAACAGAGAAGAAGAGACTCAAATCAAAGTTGACTAAGATTTTGAGCTAGAAAAACAGGAGTAGGATGTCAGAAATAGAGAAATAAAAAAGGGTTAGGGTAAGGGGTTGGAGTTTAGAGAAAATCAAACAGACTCCAAGTGGCAAAGATAAAAAAACAAGTAGGAAATTGGAAATCAGAGCTGGGTGCTAAAAATTGAGGAACCATCTGAACAGAGGTTATCACATAAAAATGGGGGAATTGCCTCAAGCAGGAATATTTACAATCAGAATAGCAGAGGGTAAGAATTGAACCTTTCAAAAATGCCACAAATGGATAATGGAAAGATACTGACCCAACAGAATTTGCTGAATACAATGGATTTGCATGCAAATATAGTGCAACGAAAATCCACATTACAAACCTATACCCCCAGAGACTTTTTTTACAGTATAAAAAAATTCATCAGTGGCTCTGACAAGCAGGCATTTGATTAACCTATTCCCCATCAAAAAAAAGTAATATGATCTGTTCATAACTAGTTTTATTAAAATTAAATTTAAAACATGCAATTAAATTTAATACACTGATAGTAACATTGAAATGACAATGATGCCAGAAAGGTTTTGCCCATCAAGGTCGAAGTATTTGTAGAAGAAACCTGTCCCTTTCCTTTAGGTACTGGCAAAGAAAAATTACTGAATGACAGAAATAACTATAAAGAGAGCAGCCAGAACGTAAAACACTTCAAAATAGAATAATTTTTATTCCAGGATTTAAATTCAGGAAAAGTTGTGCTGATTAATAGAGCAAAGTAAGCCAGCACACACACACAAAAATGTAAAATCTATAATTTACAAGACAATGTAAAGGGTGCAAAATAAATTAAAATTGTGCTAGAAAGTACAATATAGTAGGAGTTAATCAGACAAACCTAAGATAAACTTCAAGTATAGTTTAATGGAAAAGAAAGATGTAGTTTGATGAGTAGGAGAAGGGAGATTATTCTAAGCATAATAACAACATTATAATAGACTAATAATTAAATTAAATTAAATTAAATATAGGTGCAAAGAAACCAAGCAATGTAAAGAAAGCAATGTAGTAAAGTTTTCATTAGATATCCCTCTATACTCCTAATGCAGGATTGAAGATTGTCTACAATTTACAAAGACATTTTCTGGAAAGGAAAGCACATACTCTCTCTGTGTTTGTTCTGGTATTTCCTAGAGATTTCTCTCAGTACAGTAATTTTATTCTAGTGGCTAGCTAAAATCAAGAGGCACCGTGGTATCCTGGAAGGACCCTGGGCTTAGGCATCTAAAGATTTAGCTCTGTTATACAGCCTTGGAGAAGGCCTAGGAATTCCTTGGCTTGGGAATTCCTCCACTGTAAAGAGGGAAACAAAACCTGCCTTATCTATGCCATGACATTTTTTTAATAAATCTAACCAGATGTAGTGAAGCTCAATGAATACTTCTCAGTCCTATTTTACTTGACACTGCAGACAGCTTCCTTCTTCTTAAAATATTCTTTTTCCTTGTCTTTCAAGATACAGCATTCTCCTCTTTTTCCTCCAACTTGTGGGCATTTCCAGTCTCCTTCAAGAACTAAATATTGATAGTCCTCAGGTCCCACCCTCAGCCTTCTCTCTGCGTCCAATTTACGTTCTCTGAAAGATCCCGTTCACTCCTCTACCTTGAATTCCCTCTGCTATTGACTTCCAAATTTGTACATCTATCCCTGATATTTATCTGAACGCCCAACAGGTACCTAAAATTCAGCACATTAAAAATTGATGTCAGGCGGGCCATGGTGGCTCAGTGGCAGAGTTCTCACTTGCCATAACAGAGACCCAGAAGGTTTGGTTCCTGGTGCCCGGCCATGAAAAAAAAAACTAAAAAAGAAAAAAATTGATGTCACCATCTTTCCCCCAAAACTTACTCCTTCAGCTGCTCAATCACCCCTCATCAATAATAAAGTTAAATTGACTCTAAAAAAAAGGAACCGTGCCAGTAACCTGAAAATCAATTCACTGAAAGCTAATTTACCAACAAACCAATTTGCCAAAAGCCAATTCACTGAATAACCAATTTGCAAAACTTCTTCCTTTAACAGCTTATTTCTTACAAGTACTTCACGCTTAATTCATAAAAATTATGTAATACATATTAACATAAAGCAAAAAATAAAATCCAGCCATATGTCTACCACCTGTAAATAACTACTCTTAATATTTGGTTGCATGCTGTTTGATGTTTTTTCTACACATGCATTTTGTATAATATTATATATCATTTTGTATATACTGTCTTTAAAGGTTTTTATTGAAACTATATATCACTGACATCTTTTCAAGTTGAGAAATAAACTTCAGCATCATTCTTAATGGTTTCATAATATTCCTTTGTTGGAAGTACTATAATTTAGTGTTCCAGTTCATCTTTATTTTGGCACGTCTTTGGTCTAGTTTCCACAATGATAAACATTGCTGAAATGAATGTGCATTTTTGCAAACCTTACCATTTATTTTCTTAGGATAAATTCCTAGAAGTGAAATCTCTAGGTATAATAGGTATAGTATACCTTTAGACTCAGAAATATATAGCAATATAGAACGTTGCTATAATGTTCTCATGAAGGACTTTTCCAACCACACTCTACCAGGAATGAATGAACATGCCTTTTGCCCCAGATCTTTCTGAAAAATTTCCCACAAATTTAGACAATTTGATTCTAAATAATATCACATTATTTTAATTCAAATTTCTATAATTACAAGTCATGTTGGGCTTTAGGATTTTTTGTTGTTGCTGTTTCTTCTGCATGGCCATTTTAAGTTGTACTTGAATATTTAAACCAAATTTATTTTTCATTAACTGACATAAAGTAAAATGAACCCAATTTATATGTGTAGTTCGGTGATTTTTGACAAATGTATATGCCCATGCAACCGCCACTCACACATTTTTACTATCCTAAGAAGTTCCCTGGTGCAATAAATGACCACCGCTCCTGGTACTGAGCAATTACTACCTGATTGCAGTCTTTATATATTAGTTTTCCCAGTGTTCAAATTTCATAAAAATTGAATCATACGATGTATTATTAGGGCTCTCTAGAGAAACAGAATCAACAAGAAATATTCGTAAATATAAAATTTATAAAAATGTCTCATGTAACTGTGGGAATGTAGAATCCAGAATCCGTAGGGCAGGCTGTGAAGCTAATGATTCCAATGGAGGGTCTGGATGAACTCCGCAGGAGAGGCTCACCAGCCAAAGCAGGAAGAGAGCCAGTCTCTTCTGAATCTTCCTTAAAAGGCTTCCAGTGATTAGATTAAGCATCATTCATTAAAGAAGACAATCCCCTTGGCTGATTACAAATGGAATCAGCTGTGGATGCAGCCAATATGATCATGATTTAATTATATGAAATGCCCTCATAGCAACAGACAGGCCCACTTGCCCAACCAGACAAACAGATACCACCACATGGCCAAGTTGACACATGAACCTGACCATGACATACAGTATATAGTCTTTTGTGTCAAGGGCCTTTCACACGGCATAAATTTTTGTGATTCATTTATGTAGTTGTGTATATCAATAGTTCAGTTCATTACTTCCATGGGAGCACTACCTAAAACCAGTACTGTGTTAAACAGATATCCTTGCCTGATTCTTAATCTTAAGAGAAATATGTTCAGTCTATCAACATTAAGTATGATGCTATCTGTAGGTTTTCCATAAATACCCTGTATTGGGTTGAGAAAGATTTCATTTTATCTCAGTTTGTAACATAATAAATAGAGGATAAATTATCAGTTGCTTTTTCTGCATCTATTGAGATTATATGCTTTCTCAATGCAATTTTATTGTTATGTTCACATACCACATAACATTCCAAAGTGTACAATCAGTGGTTCACTATATCATCATATATTTGTACATTCATCACCACAATCAATTTTTGAACATTTTATTACTGAAAAATACATAAAGAATAAAAATAGAGATGAAAAAGAACACCCAAAGTATTCCATACCCCTTATCCTCCCCTATTATTTATTTTGTGTCCTTATTTTTTTACTCTTCTGTCTACACACTGGATAAAGGAAATGTCAGCCACAAGATTTTCACAATCACATGGTCACCCTGTAAAAGCTATATGGTTATGCAATCATCTTGACTCATCAAGACCACTAGAATACAGTTCAACAGTTTCA
>PVIY010060174.1:0-11747 GCA_004026745.1 Myrmecophaga tridactyla
CCCTCCAAGCCGCTGCAGCCAGCGCCCCTCCCCAACAGGCTGCTTTCCAGAGGGGGAAGGAAAGAGACTTTACTAGCAGCAGGGGCTAAGCACACCAAACACCAATTGTGGAATTAATTAACAAATTCTAAAAACTAAAAATAGGCCCCCAGCTCAGGTGAACCTTGAGTAAAGGTGGAGGTCGCTGGTTTTTGCCCCAGCGCAGAGGGGGCAGGGTTGACAGAAAAAGAAAAAAGAAAAAAACAGTTTTTTTTTTTTAATCTGAAAAGGTCTGTGTCCTGCAGAAAAGCAGGGGGAACATAGGACCTGGAGATACACAGAGCAATGTACCAACTTAAGCTCCTGATTGGCAAACCTGAGGAATGGGGTCGTGCTTTGAAAAGGATTTTTCTTTTTCTCTTTTGTGGCTATGTTTCTATGTATTGTTTACTCTTTGGATACAGCTGCAAGGCTTCTTGGGCTCCACTGCCCCAGGCATAGGCAGAAACAGGCTTGTTTGAGAGCTTGTCTGGAGCCTGTGACATCCCCAGGAGAAAGGTGGGGCCCAGCTCAGATGGACTCCCTCCCTCAAGGAATTCAGACCCCTGGGTCTGGAAAAGGGAAGCTATTAAAGCCAGCCTACAAACTCTCCTCTGTCTTCACCATGCACCCAGAAGAGAGAGTCTGCTGAAGTTAAAGGTACCACATCACCTGATGCTGGGGGGACCTTGCAGGCAGAAAAGCTCCACATGCTGGGCAGGGTAGGAAAAACACAGAGTCCAGAGATTGCATAGGAAAACCTTTTAATCTGCTGGGTCTCACCCTCAGGGAAAACTGATGCAGGTGACTTTCCTCCTGAAAGGAGACCCGTTTGGTCTAGGAAAACTTGACCAGGGTCTATGAAACCTAAGTAGACCTTCCTAAGGGGTAGGGGAAAGGCACCATTCAGGCTGGGCAAGAAACAAAAAAACAAGAACTGAAAAATTCTGATCTATTAAATGAAATCTAAGCTAGAGGACTAGAATAAGCAGAACTGAATGTCAAAGAACAGATAGACAACAAAGTTATCCAGCAAGAAAATCCTAGGGAAAAAAAAGGGAAAACAATCTCCAGAATGAACTAATTAAGGTAATTAAATGCCTAGATGCCAGCAAAAAAATAATGAATAACACCAGGAAAATTGAAAAATGGCCCAGTCAAAGGAACAACATCAACAATTCAAATAAGATACAAGAGCTGAAACAATTAATTCAGAATGTACAAACGGACATGGAAAACCTCATCAAAAATCAAATCAGTGAATTGAGGGAGGATATGAAGAAGGCAAGGAATGAACAAAAAGAAGAAATGGAAAGTCTGGAAAAACAAATCACAGAACTTATGGGAATGAAAGGCACAGTAGAAGAGATGAAAAAAACAATGGAAACCTATAATGTCAGATTTCAAGTGGCAGAAGATAGGATTAGTGAACTGGAGGATGGAACGTCTGAAATCCAATAAGAAAAAGAAACTATAGGGAAAAAAATGGAAAAATATGAGCAGGGACTCAGGGAATTGAAGGACAATATGAAGCACACGAATATACATGTTGTGGGTGTCCCAGAAGGAGAAGAGAAGGGAAAAAGAGGAGAAAAACTAATGCAAGAAATTATCACTGAAAATTTCCCAACTCTAATGAAAAACTTAAAATTACAGATCCAAGAAGTGCAATGTACTCCAAAGAGAATAGATCCAAATAGATGTACTCCAAGACATTTACTAATCATAATGTCAGAGGTCAAAGAGAAAGAGAGAATCTTGAAAGCAGCAAGAGAAAGCCAAACCATCATGTACAAGGGCAGCCCAATAAGACTATGCATAGATCTCTCGGCAGAAACCATGGAGGTGAGAAGACAGTGGGATGATATATTTAAATTATTAAAAGAGAAAAACTGCCAACCAAGAATTCTATATCCAGCAAAATTGTCCTTCAAAAATGAGGGAGAAGTTAAAACATTTTCAGACAAAAAAATCACTGAGAGAATTTGTGACCAAGAGACCAGCTCTGCAAGAAATACCAAAGGGAGCACTAGAGAAGGATACAAAGACAGAAGAGAGAGGTGTGGAGAAGAGTGTAGAAAGGAAGACTATGAGTAAAGGTAAAAAGAAGGAAAATTAGATATGACATATAAAATCCAAAAGGCAAAATCATAGAAGAAAGTACTGTCCATACAGTAATAACACTAAATGTTGATGGATTCAACTCCCCAATCAAAAGACATAGACTGGCAGAATGGATTACAAAACAGGACTCATCTATATGCTGTCTACAGAAAATGCATCTTAGACACAAGGGTAAACATAGGTTGAAAGTGAAAGGTTGGGAAAAGATATTCCATGCAAATAACACTCAGAAAAGAGCAGGAGTAGCTATACTAATATCCAACAAATTAGACTTCAAATGTAAAACAGTTAAAAGAGATGAAGAAGGACACTATGTATTAATAAAAGGAACAATTCAACAAGAAGACATAACAATCATAAATATTTATGCACCAAGCCAGAATGCTCCAAAATACATGTGGCAAACACCGAAAACACTGAAAAGAGAAATAGACACATCTATCATAATAGTTGGAGACTTCAATTCCATGCTCTCATCAACAGGCAGAACATATAGACAGAGGATCAATAAAGAAACAAAGAATTTGAATAATACAACAAATGAGCTAGACTTAACAGACATATATAGAACATTGCACCCCACAACAGCAAGGTACACCTTTTTCTCAAGTGCTCATGGATCATTCTCAAGGATAGACCATATGCTGGATCACAAAGCAAGTCTCAATAAATATTAAAAGATTGAAATCATACAAAACACTTTCTCAGATCATAAAAGAATGAAGCTGGAAATCAATAATAGGCAGAGGGCCAGAAAATTCACAAAGATATGGATGTTCAACAACACACCTTTAAACAGAAAGTGGGTCAAGAAAGAAATTACCAGAGAAATCAGTAAACATCACGAGGCAAATGAAAATGAAAACACAACATATCAAAACTTATGGGATGCAGCAAAGGTGGTGCTAAGAGGGAAATTTATTGTCCTAAATGCCTATATCAAAAAAGAAGAAAGGGCAAAAATTCAGGAATTAACTGTCTACTTGGAAGAACTGGAGAAAGAACAGCAAACTAACCCCAAAGCAAGCAAAAGGGAAGAAATAATGAAGATTAGAGAAGAAATAAATGAAACTGAGAACATGAAAAGAATCAAGAAAATCAACAAAACCAGAAGTTGTTTCTATAAGAAAATCAATAAGATCTATGGACCCTTACCAAGGTTGACAAAAAGAATGAGAGAGAGGATGCAAATAAATAAAATCAGAAATGGAAGAGGAGACATAACCACTGACCCACAGAAATAAGGGAAGTAATGAGAGGATACTATGAACAACTTTATACTAATAAACTCGGCAATGTAGATGAAATGGACAACTTCCTAGAAAGTCATGAACAACCAACTTTGACTCAAGAAGAAATAGATGACCTCAACAAACCAATCACAAGTAATGAAATTGAATCAGTCATTAAGTATCTCTCCCAAAAGAAAATCAGATGGCTTCACATGTGAATTCTACCTAACATTCCAGAAAGAATTAGCACCAATCTTGCTTAAACACTTCAAAAAAATTGAAAAGGAGGAAAGCTACCTAACTCATTCTACGAAACCAACATCACCCTCATACCAAAGCCAGACAAACATATTACAAGAAAAGAAATCTACAAGTCAATCTATCTAATGAATATAGATGCAAAAATCCTCAACAAAATTCTAGCAAATCGATTCCAAAAGCACATTAAAAAAATTATACACCATGACCAAGTAGGATTCATCCCAGGTATGCAAAGATGGTTCAACATAAGAAAATCAATTAATGTAATACACCATATGAACAAGTCAAAGCAGAAAAACCACATGATCATCTCGATTGATGCAGAAAAAGCATATGACAAAATTCAACATCGTTTCTTGTTGTAAACACTTCAAAGGATAGGAATAGATGGGAACTTCCTCAACAGAATGAAGGCAATATATGAAAAGCCCACAGCCAACATCATCCTCAATGGGGAAGAACTGAAAAATTTCCCCCTAAGATCAGGAACAAGACAAGGATGTCCACTATCACCACTGTTATTCAACATTGTGTTGGAAGTTCTAGCCAGAGCAATAAGACAAGAAAAAGAAATACAAGGCATCAAAATTGGAAAGGAGAAGTAAAACGCTCACTCTTTGCTGATCATATGATACTATCTGTCGAAAACCCTAAAAAATCCACAGCAAAGCTACTAGAGCTAATGATGAGTACAGCAAAGTGGCAGGTTACAAGTGCAACACTCAGAAATCTGTAGTGTTTCTATACACAAATAATGAACAATCTGAGGGGGAAATCAAGAAGAGAATTCCATTTATGATTGCAACCAAAAGAATAAAATATTTAGGAATAAATTTAACTAAAGAGACAAAAGACCTATTCAAAGAAAACTACTAGAACCTGTCAAAAGAAATCACAGAAGACCTACATAAATGGAAGGGCATACCGTGATCATGGATTGGAAGACTAAATATAATTAAGATGTCAGTTCTACCTAAATTGATTTACAGATTCATTGCAATGCCAATTAAAATCCCCAAAACTTACCTTTCAGAAATAGGAAAACCAATAACCAAATTTATCTGGAAGGGCAGGGTGCCCCGAATAGCTAAAAATATCCTGAGGAAAAAAATGAAGTTGGAGGCCTCACTCTACCTGACTTTAAGGCATATTATGAAGCTACAGTGGTCAAAACAGCATGGTACTGGCATAAAGATAGATATACTGACCAATGGAACCATACAGAGTGTTCAGATATAGACCCTCTCATCTATGGATAATTAATCTTTGATAAGGCAGTCAAGCCAACTCACCTGGGACAGAACAGTCTCTTCAATAAATGGTGCCTAGAGAACTGGATATCCTATGCAAAAGAATGAAATAGGATCCATATCTCACACCCTATACAAAAATTAACTCAAAATCGATAAAAGACCTAAACATTAGATCTAAGACCATAAACCTTTTAGAAGAAAATGTAGGGAGATATCTTATAAATCTTGTAATAGGAGGTGGTTTCCTAGACCTTACACCCAAACACGAGCACTGAAGAAATTAATAAATAAATGGGACCTCCTCAAAATTAAACACTTTTGTGCAGCAAAGAACTTTGTCAAGAAAGTAAAAAGACAGCCTACACAATGAGAGACAATATTTGGAAATAGTATATCAGATAAAGGTCTAGTATCCAGAATATATAAAGAGATTGTTCAACTCAACACCAGAAAAGACATCCAACCCAATTACAAAATGGGCAAAAGACTTGAACAGACACTTCTCAGAAGAGGAAACACAAATGGTGAAAAGGCACATGATAAGATGCTCAACTTCCTTGGCTATTAGGGAAATGCAAATCAAAACCACAATGAGATATCTTCTCACACCCACCAGAATGGCCATTATCAATAAAACAGAAAATGACAAGTGCTGGAGAGGATGTGGAGAAAGAGGCACACTTATCCATTGTTGGTGGGAATGTCAAATGGTACAACTGCTGTGGAAGGCAGTTTGGCAGTTCCTCAAGCAGCTAAATATAGAATTTCCATATGACCTGGCAATACCATTGTTGGGTATCTGCTCGGAGGACATGAGGGCAGGGACACAAGTGAACATCTGCACACCAGTGGTTATAGCAGCATTATTTACCATTGCCAAGAGATGGAAATATCCAAAATGTCCATCAACAGAATAGTGGCTAAAAAAACTGTGGTATATATATGATGGAATATTATGCAGCTGCAAGACAGAATAAAGTTATGAAGTATGTAACAACATGGATGGACCTTAAGGACATTATGCTGAGTGAGATTAGCCAGAAACAAAAGGCCAAATACTGTATGGTCTCACTGATATGAACTGACATTTGTGAATAAACTTGGAGAATTTCGCTGGTAACAGAGACCATCAGGAGGTAGAAATAGGGTAAGGTATTGAGTAACTGGAGCTGAAGGGATGCAAATTGCACAACAGGACTGATTGTAAAAACTCAGAAATGGATAGCACAGTAGTTTCTAATTGTAATACAACTATGTTAAAATACTGAATGAAGCTGAATGTGAGAATGATAAAGGAAGAAGGGCTGGGGGCACAAATGAAATCAGAAACAAAAATAGACAATAAAGACTGAGATGGTATGATCTAGGAATTCCTAGAGTGTATAATGATAGTGACTAAATGTACAAATTAAAAAAATTGTTTTTGCATGAGGAAGAACATAGGAATGTCATTACTGCAGGGTGTTGAAAATTGATATGTGTGAGACTAAAGCAAAAAATGTTTATTTGTTACAAAATTTATATTTTGACTAGTGCATTTCCTAATATAACTTATGTAGACAGCTTCATTGAACACCATACATACATGGAACCTTGAGTAGGGCATGAGATTTTGTTGGTTTGTCCAGAGTGATGCCCCAGTAAATCCCAGAGTGATTTGGACAGTGAATAAAAAAGTATTTGCAAAGTCCCTTTCAGGGAATGGTGAGAAAGGGGGAAAATTCAACTTTCCCAAATTGAATTCTTGATATTCTCACAAGCAGTGCAGACAACCAAAGCTATAGGCTGAGCCCCCAATCTTGGTGTTTGTTCATATGAAACTTAACCCCACAAGGAATAGGTCAAGCAAACTTAAAATTAGGCCTAAGAGTCACCCCCAAGAGAACCTCTTTTGTTGCTCAGATGTGGCCTGTCTGTCCAGCCAAAACAAGAAAACTCACTGCCCTCCCCCTGTCTATGTGGGAAATGACTCCCAGGGGTGTGGACCTTCCTGGAAATGTGGGACAGAAATTCTAGAATGAGCTGAAACTCAGCATCAAGGGATTGAGAAAAACCCTAGAATGAGCTGAGACTCAGCTTCAAGGGATTGAGAAAATCTCGACCAAAAGGGGAAAGAACGAAATGAGAGAAAAGAAAATGTCAATGGCTGACAGATTCCAAACAGAGTTGAGAGGTTATCCTGGAGGTTATTCCCATGCATTAAATGGATATCACCTTCATAGTCAAGATGTAATGGAGAGGCTGGAGGGAACTGCCTGAAAATGTAGAGCTGTGTTCCAGTAGCCATGTTTCTTGAAGATGATTGTATGATGATATAGCTTTCACAATGGGACTGTGTGATTGTGAAAACCTTGTGTCTGATTCTCCTTTTATCTACCTTGTCAACAGATGAGTAAAACATATGGAACAAAAATAAATGATAGGGAGAAAAAATGTTAAAATAAACTTAGATTGAAATACCATACATCTATGGTATGTATGAATGATGCAAATATTCTAAGAAATGATCATAATGGTGAATATGTAACTATGTGATGATATTGTGAATTACTGATTACATATGTAGAACGGAGTGATCATATGTTATGAATGTTTGTGTTTCTTTCTTGTCATATTTAAAACAAATTTAATTAATAAAAAATTTTTTAAAAAAGAATCAAGGTTACTAGAAAATATAGATTGAATGCAGTACCAATCAAAATGTAAACAACTTACTTTGAGGACATGGAAAAGCCAGTTACCAAATTCATCTGTAAAGGAAAGAGACCCCAAATAGCTAAAATCATCCTAGAAAAGAAGAATGACATTGGAGGATTAACACTTACTGATTTAAAAACGTATTATAAAGCCATAGTGGTCAAAACAGCATGACACTGGCAGAAAGACAGAAATATTAATCAATGGAATCAAATTGAGAGTGCAGAAATAAACAACCAAATCTATGGTCAACTGATCTTTGACAAGCCCCCAAATCCACCGAACTGGGACAAAACAGTCTTTTCAATAAAGGCATGGGAGAACTGAATATCCATAGCCAAAAGAATGAGAGAAGACCCTTAACTTACACCCTATACAAAACTTAATTCAAAGTGGATCCAACACCTAAACATAAGAACCAGTACCATAAAGCTCCTAGAAGAAAATGTAGGGAAATATCTTCAAGACCTAGTCATAGGAGGTAGCTTCCTAAACTTTACACCCAAAGCACAACCAACAAATGAAAAAAATAGATAAATGGGAATTCCTCAAAGTCAAATGCTTTTGTACCTCAAAGGTCTTTGTCAAAAAGGAGAAGAGACAGCCAACTCAATGGGTGAAAATATTTGGAAATCACATATCAATAAAAGTTTGATATCCTGTATACATAAAAAAGTCATACAACTCAACAACAAAAGAACAAACAACCCAATTATAAAATGGGCAAAAGTTATGAATTGGCATTTTTCTGAAGAGCAAATACAAATGGCTCAAAAGCATATGAAGAGATCCTCATTTTCATTAGCTATAAGGGAAATGCAGATCAAGACTGCAATGAGATACCATCTCACACCTATAAGAATGGCTGCTATTAAACACAGGAAACTACAAATGTTGGAGAGGGTGTGGAGAAGTTGGGACACTTATGCTCTGCTTGTGAGAATGTATAATGGTACAGCGACCATGGAAGACAGTTTGGCGGTTCCTCAAAAAACAAAATATCGAGATGCACTATGACCTGGCAATAACACTACTTGTTATATACCCAGAAGAGCTGAAAGCAATGACACAAACAGACATTTGCACACCAAAGTTCATGGAAGCATTATTCACAATCACCAAAAGATGGACATAATCCAAGTGCCCATCAACAGATGAGTGGATTTGCAAAATGTGGTATATACCGGCAATGGAATATTATGCAGCAGTAAGATGAAATGATGTCCTGAAACACATGACAAGATGGATGAAACTTGAGGACATAATCCTGAGTGAAATAAGACAGACACAAAAAGATAGATACTATATGATTCCACTTTTATGATCACAGTATAGGTTCTGAGGGAAGGCACATTCCACATGGAAGAAGCTGCCTGACATCACTTCAGCTATGTGTGAATGAGTCATTCATGAAAGGTTTGGTTCCCTTTGGATCTCCATTTTAATGTGTCACACATTCATGAGGCTCTTTTCTAAGAATATTCTTTTAAAAGCCAAAATGTTATGTCAGTATTTTTTATGGAAAGTGAAAAATAAAACTGCTTTAATAAAAGTAAAATTTAGTCTGTGAAGAAAGAAAAAAAGAATCAAGGCTACTGGGACACAGATCAGCAGTTTTAGGTTCTACCCTCCAGCCCCTCCAATACAACATAAACAAATAGGGGATTGCTATATAATGTGCAAGAATAACCTCTTTTCTCTCTTTCTCTTTTTATGCTTTAAGTTACCCTTGCTGGTACTCTTCAATTCTGTGCCCTCCTCCAGACATCCCTCTCCTGTCTTTTTTTTTTCAACTAGCAGAACTCCCTTTAGTATTTCTTGTAGGATCAGTATTTTGTTGACAAATTCTTTCAGGATTCATTTGTCTGTGAAAATTTTAATCTCTCCCTCAGTTATTAAAAAATATTTCTATTATAAACAACGAGTAATATGCCAACATTCTTAACATACAATCATTCTTGACATACAAACATTCTTGACTTGGTTACAATCCATGGCTCACAATATCATCACATAGTTGTGTATTCATTACCATGATCATTTTTTTTGAACATTTGTGTTTCTCCAGAAAAAGAAAGAAATCCCTCAGTTTTGAAGGACAACTTGGCTGGGTACAGAATTCTTGGCTGGAAGTCTTTCTTTTTCAGGATCTTAAAGATATCATACCACTGCCTTCTTGTCTCCATAGTGCCAGTTGAGTAGTCTGAACTCAATCTTATATGGTTTCCCTTGTATGTAGTAGATTGTTTTTCTCTTGCCACTTTCAGGATTTTCTGCTTCTCTTCAATATTCAACAGAATGATTAGTATGTGACTTGGGGAAGGCCTATTTGGATTTATTCTACTTGGAGTTCAGTAAGCTCTTTGATTTGCATATTTATGTCATTTATAGGGCTTGGGAAGTTTTCCCCCACTATATGCTCAACTAATATTACTAGCCCTTTACTATTCTCTTCTCCTTCTGGGACACCAATGATTCTTATATTTGTGCACTTTGTTTTGCACATCATCTCCCTGAGATCCAATTCAAATTTTTCCACTTTTTTGCCATTCTGAGTGTTCAAAATCAGTTGCCCTGTCCTCTAGTTCGCTTATTCTTTCTTCTACCTCTTCAAATCTGCTGTTGTGTGTCTCAAGTATATTTTTTATTTGGTCTACAGCATCTTTAATCTCTGTAATATCTGCCATTTTTCTATTTATTCTTTCAAATTCCTCTTTATGCTCTTCTAGTGTCTTCTTGATTTCCTTAATGTCATTAACCATCCCATCTATTTTATTTAGTAGAGTTATATGAATAGTTTTGATTAGTTGTTCCAAAGTCTGTGTCACCTGTGATATTTCAATTTGGTCATTAGGTTAGGCTATATCTGTCTGCATCATGATATTCTTAGTGATCTTCTATTGTCTTTGAAGCATGTAAATGTCTTGATATGTTTACTTTGGAGGTTTATTTCCTTCAGTAGTCTAAAGTTTTGTATTTGCAGGATGGATGTGGAGCAGAGTGCAGGACACAGAGCGGGGCACAACAGTGGGATGATGCATTGCAGTGTAGGTATAGGCACAAGTTGGGGATGCTATGCTGGTGCCGGTGAGCATGGAGTGCAGGTCACAGAGTTGTGGAGGTGCAGTGCGGGAGCTGAGAATATGGGATGCAGCTCAGGCAGACCTTGGAATGCAGGAGCAGGGTGTGGCATGGGGAACAGAGGTGCAGCATGGTGAGAGGCAGATGGGGAGGCTGAGTGGATGTGTGGGGGCTGGTATGCAGGTAAGATGTGGCACATGGTTGTGGGCATCGTGGTAGGGTGTAGGGTAAGTGGCACAGCGGTCAGGACACAGTGGGGGTCAGGGTGTGGGTATGTTCCCATGTAGGAAGATGGGTCCAGAGGGCCCTGGATGCAAATGTGGGAGTGTGTAGGGGTGGATACAGGTCACTGGGGTTGCAGGATGTGGGTCGGGAGAATGGTGCTGGGTGGGTGTTCTCTGGCACAGGTGTGGAGAGGGTTGGAGCAGGTTTGCATGCATGTGAGGGCAGTGGCTATGTAACACAGATTCACCCATGAGCATCTGCCAGGTGTGGTAACAGGGCACTTGTGTTAGGGGGTGGGGCAAGTGTGCACGTTTGTGGGGTGGGGGTTGGGGTGCAGGGGTCACGAAGTTACTGCACGAATGCATGGGTGCCCAGCAACGGGAGAATGTGACTGTGCAGTTTCACAAGTCTAGGGGGCAGGGCCCTGCTGTGTGCAGCTCTAGGGGACGGGGCCCTCATTGCTCATGCACAGAGCTCAGGGACAGTAGGAGGGCTTGTGCTTCCATCTGCTGGGGGCAGATGTGGCCCAGCTGTGGAGGTCAGTTCTTGCCCAGAGCTGGAGGGCGTGACTGGGGGCCATGTGTGTGTGCAGATCTGGTATGGCCCTAAACTGATGTACACATGAGCAAAGCTGGGGGGCGTGGAGCGGGGACGGTGTGCGTGTGCGACTTTATAGGCTGAGGGCGGGTGTAGCCTGGATATGAAGGTAAGTGCCCACAGCCTTTATGCGCTGGTGATTGCCTGCAGGGGGCAGGGAGGGGTTAGGCTCAGGAGGGGGGGAGTGAGAGTGCACTTGCACAGGAGAGATTGATTAGGCTGGGGCAGACATGAGCGAGCTTGTGATGGGGGTGTGGGG
>PVIY010060175.1:0-11747 GCA_004026745.1 Myrmecophaga tridactyla
ATGTTAATTGTAATAAGTAGGGTATTTTATTATGAAATAACATTTTATAGTAAGTTTTGAGTAAAACAGCACTTAACAAATCCATTAATGGATTAGTCATGGTAGTCTTTAGATAAACAGGACATTTTATTTTTACTCTTCAACTTACAGCCTTAAACAAACACACACACACAACATGCATAAAGGAAAACGTAATTTACGACAGGTGATAAGACACTTAACTTTGGGAAAATATTTTTGGATTTTGAGGTAATCTAACATTTATTTACAGTAATCACAAACTTATACAAAGGAGCACAATTTTATACTGTACTAACAAGTTATTCAGCTTTTTAAACTATAGTTTTGTCACTCTATCATGCCAAAACTCACACCTAAGTTTGACTTCTTAAGATGATAATAAGGGGATGTGGTAGTTAGATTCAGTTGTCAACTTGGTCGGGTGAAGGCACCTAGGTCTGTTGCTGTGGACATGAGCCAATGGTACATGAACCTCATTTGTTGCTCATTACATCCTAGTTGGCTAAGAGGCATGCCTGCTGCAATGAATGTTGTTTGATTTAATTGACTGATGCTTAAATGAGAGAGCCCAATGTAGCACAGCCCGAGAAGCTCAGCATACCTCATCTCAGCACTTGCAGCTCAGCCCAGGCCTTTGGAGATGCAGAAAGGAATCACCCCAGGGGAAAGTTGTTGGAACCCAGAGGCCTGGAGAGAAGGCCAGAAGAGATCATCCTATTATTTCCCACGTAAGAAAGAACCTCAGTTGAAAGTTTAGCTGCCTTTCCTCTGAAGAACTAACAATATAAATCCCCTTTTATTAAAAGCCAATCTGTCTCTGGTGTGTTGTATCCTGGCAGCTAGCAAACTAGAACAGGGGATGTTTTCAAGTCTGAATTTTGGCCCTGTTTAGGTATTTCAGTGCTTAGGGTACACTTGGAAAAACTATAAGGATACATGGGCACATGTGCCTGAGATAAGTAACTATCTCCTACTCTGTAATTCGAGATTAAAATTAATGGACTTTTTTAGGAAAACAGTCAAACTATTAGTCATATAGACACTTTGAAAAAGAAGATTGGTTGAGGTGATAAGCCTCAGTGAAGCCTCAGGAAAACATCAGACAATGCAGAGCAGATACGAAGTGGAGAGCTTCTGTTTACAGGTGGAGACAGTGCTGTGAAAACTCTCAGCATCAGCACTAAGGAGTACAACTCTCTGAAATTATTATGTTCTGGGCACAGTATGTTTCTTCCCTTGTTCTGAATTCCTTCCATGGGAATATGGAGTTTGCTTTACAAATGAATATTCATATTAGAAGATGGAGGACTTCAGTAAGTACTTAGAAGTAGAAGACAGAACAGTAAGGGGCCATTTGGAATTATTCTCTTATCAAAAGTTATTCAGGTCTATTTTATAATTTCTATTCCTTTCTTAACACCAATTTCAATTCAAAGACTATTTATCTTGAATAAATTCATCAACTTTGGTTTTCTATTATGTATAGACTAATCAAACTTCTGTTTTAAACCCATCAGGTAACATGTATAAAGAAATTTTTTTAAGTTTTGATTTAAGGCATCATTCTGAAAAATATTTAATAAGAAAAACTGTTGGGTTAATTTAGAGTTTGTCATTGCTTTAAAAAGATCTAAATACTTTATTCATAAAGCATTCTAAATTGACCCTCCTTGTACACCAAGTCATGGTGAAAGATTTGTGCTAACTGATCTCTTTCCTTGCAGGGTTTATAGTGTGCATCTGGTAAAGCTACTAGCTGGAATTACTGATGCACTATGCTAATGTGGAAGAATTCCTCTCTCTGTCATGCTAACTGGCTTGCTCAAGTTTTGAAACTGTTTTTGGTTTATTAGTACCATACTTTACCCAAATGAAATAATTCAGCAAGTACCCATCCATGTGGGGTGGGGGGCACAGGATTGAATGAGAAGGGGATTGAGGACCATAGATATATTCATCATCAAAATATCATGATATGCAGTGAAAATGAGTTTGCCTGTATTAACTGTTAATTATTATCAAGCCTATTAATACATTGCATTTGAGACTTGAAAATAATTGCTCACAGCTGTTAAACAAAACTGCAACCAACTTTTTTACAATATCTGAACAACTGCAAATATAGAGCTCTTATATGACCCAGATTTGAAAAGAAGTGGAACTTCACTGAATGTATGTTTATAAGTAAGCCAGAGGAAAGAAATAGCATACTTTATATAGGTAGCCTACAAACAAATGTGGAAATTAAATAAAAATTAAGAGAAATTATTCATAATTATTTCCAGTTTCAACTTTCTCTTTGGAGAACCTAAAAACAGGCCTCTGGAAGATGAACTTAATACATGCAAGAAATGGCATCTGTTACCATATAGATGTATCTTTACCTCAAAGGACAGACTGATATATATTTATATTTCCTCACTCATTTTCATAATGGTTTTTGAAACATTGACTCCACTGAAACCTGGTAATCGAAGTCCACTGTAAAGGAAGTCTTTTTGGAAAAAGACACTTTATTATGAAAGTTAGATTTAATTGCACAAAAGTTGAGAAGACTAGGCTAGAATAAAAAAATCATGAATACAGAGCAGATACCACTTTACAGAATGTAACCAAAAACATTACAAACCAACCAAACAGTAACATTAACTATATTCCTGCAAAAGAGTAATTTATGACATTTTCCCCAAAACCAAGTTCAAAGTAAAAAGGAAAAAAATTCCCCAACAGTTGCTTCTTTAGAGCTCAACACACTGTTTTCAGCAAAATTTCATGTGTACAGTTTGATTCTCTGTTTCAGAGCATGAACTGCTTTTCAGATGAAAAACCTGGGGTGGCAGAGGGTGAGGGTGGGATAGGGGAAAGGACATTCAGGTCAGAAAAATACTGGGGAGTAACAGGCAGTGCATTTCTCTGGTCAAACAACCAAGTGAGGAGGTAGTTATTCTGAAAACTTCTCAAATAAGGAATAACATCTTGATTTACTGAGAGTTGAGGAAGTTTAGGAGTGTCTCGGTGAGACTGAAGATAGCAACAGGAATATTCTCTGACTTCCCCAGAGAAGTCAGAACCAGGCATCAGAGTAACTTGAAAGTGGCTCATTTCTGATGATAGACATTTATAAGTATCTTGTTACATCCCCATACATGGCAACTGCATACAACCTTGAGTTCCATCATCACTGCTGTTCAGTTTTGTCATTCGGTATTGACATTTTTCTAACCGCTGTATATAAGGCATCTTTAACAATCCATCTGGTCTTGGCTGAGGTTTCCATGAATGGAATCTCATAACTGTTGGCCAGTTCATGGGCTTGTTTGTGTCAACTGTCTTTGTTGGCTAATCACATTTGTTTCCTACCAGCACCATAGGCACATCATCTGAATCTTTAACTCACTTAATCTGCTCCCTGCAGAGGTTAATATCTGCAAATGGCATGCTACTTTTGATGGCAAACACATAAAGGAAGTTTTCACCTGACCTCATATATTGGTCCCTCATGACACTGTACCCCTCTTGTCCATCTGTATCCAGTATATCCAACAGACAGTTTTCACTATCTATAACCACCTATTTTTATTAAGAATCTTCTATGGTGAGATTGTACTCACCTACAAAGTGGTTCTGGATATTGTCAGTGCACTTTTCCCAACACCACCTGCTCCAACCACCACCAGTTTTTACTCAATTATTTCACACCAGCAAGAATCTACCTTCATTTTGGGCAGATTCAGGACTAGAACGAGGAAAAATACTGAAGACCCCAGAACCGCCATGAACAGCCCCCACCGGGGAGTGGGTCAGTACCATGCCCCTTTGGCCACTGTAGCTTTTTAATATGCTTTAAAGTCATGAATCACGGGCGGCTGCCGTGGCTCAGCAGGCAGAGCTCCAACCTGCCGTGCTGGAGGTCTGGAGTTCGATCCCTGGTGCCTCCTGCCCATAGGCAAATTAAAAAAAAAAGTCATGAATCACATGTTCTCCAACTTTCTTCTTTTTTCAAGGTATTTTTGGCTATTCAAGGCCCCCCTACCCTTCCAATTCAATGTGATTATTGGCTTTTCCATTTCTGCAAAGTAGGCTTTTTGGAATTTTGATTGGTATTACATTGAATGTGTAGATCAATTTAGGTAGAATTGACAATTTAATGACATCTAGCTTTCCAATCCATGAACATAGAGTGTCCTTTCAGTTTTTGCACTTTGATTTCTTCTAGCAATATTCTGTAGTTTTCTAAATGCAGAGACATTACCACTTTAAGTTAATTGCTAGCTATTTAATTCTTTTAGTTGCTAGTATCAATGGATTTTTTCCTGATTTCCTCCTCAGATAGCTCATTATGATTATATAGAAACACCATGGATTTTTGCTTGTTGATCTTTCATCCTGTCATTTTTCTGACAGTAGTTTTGTTGTAGGCTTTCCAGGATTTTCTAAATATAGGGTCATTTTGTCTACAAAAAGTTAGTGTTTTATTTCTTTCTTCCCAAGTTGCCTGACTTTTCTTTTTCTTGCCAAATTGCTCTAGCTAGAACCTATTGCACATATTTGAATAACAGTGGTGATGGTGGACATCATTGCCTTGTTCCCCATCTTATATAGAAAGCTTTCAGTTTTTCCCCATTGATTATGATGTTAGTGGTGGGTTGTTCATACAAGTCCTTTTATCATGCTGAGGAATTTTATTCCTACCTTTTCAGTTGTTTTTATCAAGAAAGGAAGCTGGATCTTTTCAAATGCCTTTTCTGCATCAATCAGGAAGGTCATGTTATTTTTCTACTTCAATTTGTAAGTGTGGTGTATTGTATTAATTTATTTTCTTGGGTTGAACTACTCCTTCATATATGGGGTAAAACCCACTCGGTTGTGGTGTGTAATTTTTTAATGTACAGTTGCTTTGATTTGCAAGTATTTGGTTGAATATTTTTGTAGCTATATCCTTTAGAGATATTGTTCTGAAATTTTTTTTTGGACAATATCAGGCTTTTTGGAACTTGGGTGATGTTGACTTCATATACTGAGTTAGGTAATGTTCTCTCTTCAACTATTCAGAAGAATTTGGTGGGATTGGTACTAATTCTTCTTGTAATGGTTGGTAGAATTTATCAATGAAGATATTTGGTCCTGGGATTTTCTTCATTGGGGTTTTTTGAAACCTGTTTCAATTTCTTATTTGTGGTTTGTTTGTTGAGGTATTCTAATTCTTCTTGAGTCATGCGAGTTGTTCTTGTGACTCTAGGCAATCACTCATTTCATCCTCACTGTATAATCATAAGGCTTTTGAAATGCCAAAGCCTTAAGTTGATTTTATTTTTATCCTACATGTGTCCCTACCAGTATTATGTCTCTTCTCCACTCTTTCAGTATCACTGCTTTTCCTTTAAAAATAGATTCCATTTTGATGTTTCATATATATCTATGTATATAAACTCATTTAAGTGTATATATGTATATACATGTTTGATTATATAAGCTTTTCATATTTTATTGCTTATTTGGATTTATGCTGTGAATCTCTTTTTTAGGTCTTTTTCTTTGCCTCAGTTGACCCAGTGGTAAAGGCTAAGAGAATGAAAAGAAAACAATGTTATTTGCAATATGCATAGAGTTCTTGTGCTGGGCTGAAAGGAAGTACACCCCCTGGAAAAGCCATGTTTTGATCAAATTCCCATTTCATAAAGGTGGAGTAGTCCCTTTTCAATGCTGTATGTTTGAAACTGTGATCAGATCAGATCCCTGAATGATGTGATTTAGTCGAGTGGCTGTTAAACTGGATTAGGTGATGACATGTCTCCACCCATTTGGGTGGGTCTTGATTGGTTTATTGGAGTCCTATAAAAGAGGAAACATTTTGGAGAATAAGAGATTCAGAGAAAGCAGAGAATGCTGCAGCACCATGAAGCAGAGAGTCCATCAGCCGGAGACCTTTGGAGATAAAGAAGAAAAATGCCTCCCGGGGAGCTTCATGAAACCAGAAGCAAGGAGAGAAGAAGCTAGCAAATGATGTCGTGTTCACCATGTGCCTTTCCAGATGAGAAAGAAGCTGACTGTGCTCACCATGTGCCCTTCCACTTAAGAGAGAAACCCTGAACTTCATCGGCCTTCTTGAACCAAGGTATATTTCTTTGATGCCTTAGATTGAACATTTCTTTAGACTTTTTTAATTGGGACATTTTCTTGGTCTTAGAACAGTAAACTAGCATCTGATGAAATTCCCCTTTTTAAAAGCCACTCTGTTTCAGGTATGTTGCATTATTGCAGCTAGCAAACTAGATCAGTCCTAAAATAACTCTCTTATTTTGGTCAACATTGCAACTGTTCAATAAACATGGATTTACAAGGTTTGTAAGTTGCCATCAGTTTTACATGCTTTCATCATCCTTTTTCATACTCAAACTCGGTCAGCTCCCAAACTTGAAGCATCCATATTCTGATCGGGGCATTTACTGTGAAAACACAAGTGATATGGGGCAAATACTTTTTAAATCTCTAGGCTTTCTAGGTAATACATTTCCTCATGGACCATTTTCATAGCCACTCACTTCATGGCCACCCCCTGCTCCAATTTGGCATTTCCTCCTGAGACATACAAGTTGTGGAATTCAATGGTGCTGAAAGTATTTTCAGAAGTGATGGACCTGAGCTAAGCAGAGTTTTGTTAGGGAAATCTGGTTGGTTTATTTTTCAGATCAAGTTTTTATTGTTTCATATATAAAAACTGTGAGAAATATGTAAAAATACCCCTGATGATCATGGATTTGTCTATTTCCACTTGTATCTTTCTTTTAGATCCTTTGAAATAATTAATTTGTATTGTTCTGTTTCTCATTTTGTAGTTTCCATCTTATCTTTCATAGTGATGAAAATGTAAAGCTCTCTGTTCTCTGACATTGATATATGAGTAGCAATTTACATTGTATTATGTAGTTGGAGCCCATTATCCATAGGTCTATCCTTGAGCTTTCATGCTCACTGAGTTTGTTTAATTAGTGAGTATGCTGGTTTGAAAGGATGTATGTCCCCTAGAAAAGCCATGGTTTAATCTAAATCCCATTTCATAAAGGCATAATAATCCCTATTCAATACTGTATGTTTGAAACAATAATCAGATCATCTACCTGGAGATGTGATTTAATCAAGAGTGGTTGTTAAACTGGATTAGGTGATGACATGTCTCCACCCATTTGGGTGGGTCTTCATAAGTTTCTGGAGTCCTATAAAAGAGGAAACATTTTAGAGAAAGAAAGAGATTCAGAGAGAGCACACCAGAATGATAGAACCATGAGAAGCAGAGTCCACCAACCAGCGACTTTGAAGATGAAGAAGAAAAATGTCTCCCAGGGAGCTTCATGAAAAAGGAAGCCAGGTGAAGAAGCTAGCAGATGATGCCATGATTGTCAAGTACCTTCTCACTTGAGAGAGAAACCCTAAACTTCATCAGCCTTCCTGAACCAAGATATCTTTCCCTGGATGGATACCTTTGATTGGACATTTCTATAGACTTGTTTTAATTGGGACATTTTCTGGGTCTTAGAACTGTAAACTAGCAACTTATTAAATTCCCCTTTTTAAAAGCCATTCCATTTCTGGTATATTGCATTCCAGTAGCTAGCAAACTAGAACAGTGAGTTTCATATTTTATTGTGAACATTGACTCTTAGGTTTACTTTCCATCAGCTTATATTGTACTACTAAAATGTATCCCATGATTTTTATGCCTTTCTTACATAATTAGACCATTTTTTAATAAACTTTTTTCTTTCTAACTCTTGCTGATAATTATACATTCTGTTTCCTATTTTTTAGTAGATTCCCTTAATATTTGTTATACCTGTTTGACTTACATGCACTTTAATTAATGTTATCCTTTTTGGGGATGGAATAATGCAAAGAACTAAGAATAGTTTTACTCTGGTTTCCTCTCAAATATGTCAAAGTATAGAACAAATCATTGATATTAAAATACTTCTTAACAGAGGGTTTAAAGATTATTATTTCATGTACTTTATAATGATTAAATATTTATTAAGGTCAACCTTCTTCTAAATTTACCCACTTTTGTCAATGATTCAATGACTCTCTCACTGTTCTTTGTGCAGCTCTCTTTTCCATTTGGGTTTATATTTCTTCTGTATGATATATACCCTAAAGTTTTTTAGTAAGGGTTTGTCTGAGATAAATTCTGTTTGTACATTCTGGAAAAATATTTCCTTTTAAATTTTATATTTGAGAGTTCATTTCAGTATAGAAATCTAGATTGACATATATTAATTTCTGGTAGAAAGTGTTGTTTTATTTTCTGACTTCCCTTAGTTTGTTGTACATTATGACATTACTATCAGGCTATTTATTATCACTTTGTAGGGAAAATATGTATTTTTCCTGATTGCTTTAAACTTTTTCTTATTTTGATAATTTTCACATTCAGTTCTTTCTCAGTTGTTATTTTGTATATTTCTCCTTTCTATTTCAGTACATCCTTTGGTGATCTTTCTGAATCAGCCATATCTTCTTATTACATGTTTTCTAAATTCCATGTACTTTTAATTTGTATGAATTTTCAATATCATAATTCTAACATGATTGTATCGTCTTCCAGACTTTCTACTCCCTGAGTCACCATTTTAAAGCCAGCATTTATCATGAAACTTAGAATATTGATGCTTCCTAATAAATATTTGTTGTTAGTAAACCATCATTATGCCCTTTGCATTCTGGTTGAGTGTAAGCTCTATTCTCCATCACTTTCCAATATGATCTTCTGAAACTTACAATCTAAAACTTGATAGACTTAAAATATGCATATCTCATCTTTCACCTAATGAGGCAGCAATTCTTAGAGAACTCAAGCTACCTTTGGGCTCACTCTTATTCTCCTGATAATGGCAGCACAGTGACATAAGGCAGATGTTCCCTAAACATTTGTTAAATTCAAAAATTATTGAATGAATGGAAGATGGATGGATGGATGGATGGTTGGTTGCATGCCTCTTTACTTAGAGAATGTTAAGTAGTGTGTGGATTTATCACATTAGTATGCTACACAATCAAAAACTTGATTTCAAGGACTATCTACAGGCCTGTTAGAATCCCAGCCTCACAATTTACTCTTTGTACATATCAGGACATGTTACTTATACTTCCTTTATTTCAGTTTCTCATTGGTAAAATGGAGATAATAGTACTAAACCCCACATGTAGTTGTGTGAGTATGAAGTGAGCTGATTATTTTAAAATATTAAGCCCAAAATCTGGAGCATATTAGGTATTGAATTCCCATTACCTATAATCAATTAACACCATTCTGTTCACTTTCCTGTAGTTTTTCTTCTTACAGAATTTCATTTTTTGAGGATAAAGAACTGAGTTCAGTAAAACACAATGATACCTGAGAGGGAAAGACCAAGGTTTGGTATATATTTGCTGCATTAGGTGACCATTACACATGCTTTAATTTATTCATAAATGTTTGATGATTAATTATTATCTAACACACTATATGCTAGATGCAGAGCCCTCAGTTTTTGCACATAAGGAGGTCTGATGGAAGAAGCAGACACATACACTTAGAATTAAAACAAAATGTACACTTACTTTGACAGGAGTAAGGGCAGAGGGCTGTAGAAGCCTGCGGGATGGAGGTGGAGGCCAAGTTCAGTTCTGCAGATGCAGAGAAGTCTTCATTTTAGAAGACTTCCATGGACAACTTTTTTACTATGGAAAACAACTGATTGGAGGGGAGCTGAGGAAGGGATCATTTTATAAATATTAAAGAAAGGAAGGATACACTATGATCATAAAAGAGGAAGAAGAATAGAGACTGCCTACAATTGAGAAATTATCCTACACAGTGTGTGAAAGCTGGGATTCAAACCCGACCCTGACACTTGCTGGGTATGTGGCTCTGGATGAGTTTACTGTCACTATTCTTTTAGTTGACCATCTGTTACTTAAGTGGAATATTGAGGATGGAGTACCTACCTCATAGGATGATGCTGAGGATATAACTAAACCCCCTGTGTGAAAGCACCTGACAGGAAATTATCATCAATGTTTTTGCTGAAATCATAGTTTCACAATCCTGCCTATGGATTACTCTGTTCAAAGCATCTAGGCCAGAAAGGATATTGCTAAGAGCTTTGAATTCTAGGAATGGATAAAGCTATGGTATAAAATAAAAGAAAACATTAAATGCAGTTTCAAGATGAAACTTCTTTGTGTGCCTTCCATAGAACTTAAGAATAAATGCTTGTAAATTTGAAATTGCAATAATAACACTGAGGCATATGATTAACTCCCTGATCCCAGAATGCTTCAGTTGAATCCAAGAGGGGTGATTCATTATGTAAATTCATCTCTGCTATTCCTCAGCCCTTGTGAGATTTGCTTTAAGGAATGAGCCTCTTAAATAAAGTCAACTACCTTTTATAGCTTACAGAGACATGGGGAAAATTCATTAATCAGAGGTTGAGAGAATAGATGCAAATCTGAATCCAAAGTAAGTCTTTGTGTTTTGACCTGTTTTCTATTTTTAATCTTGCACTAAGCCTTATGGACCATATGCTTTTGCTCTCTTTAGAAATCAGGTTTTCTCTGACTTTGAAAAATCAGTTGGGCAAAGGAATGTGGAGATTTGTCTCTGAATCAAAACTTTCCCTTCTCTCACTGGCTGGGGATAAAGAAGAGAGAGGTCAGCTACGTATTAACTATTTCTAAAAGCATTACTTCGGGGCATACATTATCCTAGACATATTTAAATGAATTAGCTATGTTATTCCCTAGGACAGCTCTATTTCACATTTTAGAACTGAGAAAACAAAGACCAAAGCAATCACATACTTTGGCGCTATCAGGAGTTTGTTACTGCTGGAGCCAGAGTCACTATCACTAATTGGCTTTGGTTTCATGAAATTCTGTCATTCTACATATGAAATTATTGTCTCCTTAGGTTTTCAAAATAATGAAACAAGACCACTATAATAGAAAATGTTCATTTATTTTGTCAATTTTGCCAATGAGCTAAATACTACCGAACTATATTCAGAGAGTTATAAGGTGGTAGATGTGAATATTGATTATTAGTTCCATTCAGAACAATTGTTGTCTTGATGGAATTCTCTGAGCACAGAGAGAAAGGTGAGAGAGTTGGTCCTATAGTGAGTCACTGGCCATGGGCATCTGATCAGAAGGACTTCCCCAGTGACATGCTGACAGTGTCCACCTCCAGTGAAGGCTGACACAGCTCAGGGTTGCATGGGTCAAAATTCACACAAATCTTTCTGCTGTGAT
Source organism: Myrmecophaga tridactyla (assembly GCA_004026745.1). Lineage (NCBI taxonomy): Eukaryota > Metazoa > Chordata > Mammalia > Pilosa > Myrmecophagidae > Myrmecophaga > Myrmecophaga tridactyla. The sequence goes on from PVIY010060175.1 coordinate 11,311, forward strand.
GCTCATATGTTATCCTGAAACACTGTGCATTCTTTCTTTCCTTCCAGAGGCTCTGGGGAACCAGCTCAATGCACCTTATCTCTTGTTTAGTCATTTCTTCTCCTTCATTATCTTTTAGAATATCTCTATATTACCATTAGAAGAAGAAGAAAGAAGGGACAATGAGAAGGAGATGACTACAGCTCCATCTATTTTCCTTCACTTAAGGGAAAATATTGAAAACAGATTATAAGAGGAGTCAGCTTTGGTTTATCTGTCATTCTCTGTTCATAGAGCTGTTTATATCCCTTAGGCAAAACAATAATTTATTTTAGTCTACTTATTTCTGTACTGCATCTCCCCATTTCCAGTAAATGAGATAGTGACATTGACAAGGATTTTAAATCACTCTAAGATTGTTTCTTAAAAGGTTATCACGTCTTCACTGTTCATTGCAA